>JAHHFK020004428.1:0-51941 GCA_024533555.2 Aedes koreicus
CAGAAATTAACATGACATTTTGGTAGTGTGTAGAGCGAATTACAACGAACAACTTATCCTTACACCCAGTGTGCCAGTATGGACATTTTCGATTTGCGAAAAGTTCCACTGGCTGTAACGGGACTCGAACCCTCACTTCATGTCAATCGCTTGAACGACGAGTGACGCCGCTTACCACTTGACCACGAAGATGACGTGGGCGATTGATTTGGCCATTTTCTTCGGGACGCGACTTTTTAAGCAACGCCATGGTAATGAAAATGTTGATGAGCTCAGGAGAAATTTCAATCAAACATACTCTTTAATCGGTAAATTGATTTGATCGTCCTGAAAAGGACGGATACTAGTTTTTTACGGAGGGATCATGGTTCGCGATTGAAATTATCAGACTTCTTGGGCTGCAGGACGTTTGGCAGGACACCACTCTGTGAAATGGTCTCACCGGAGAAAAGTTTTTTTCAGCTCCTCGTCGTTGCGGATAGCCAGCTGCAGGTGACGTGGGATGATTCTGGTCTTCTTGTTTCCACGGGCGGAATTTTCTACCAACGCGCTCCGCAAACACGTCTGTCGCATACGGATGCACAATCGTACGTATGAACCAATCAGAGCGTGGTGCCAAATATGATGTCATTTTCGACCAATAGCTATCTGCGTTTAGACATTTTTCTTTTAAATACTTTTTGATTAGTTTTAAACAAATTTAATGAATTAAGTTAGCATCAGGGATTCAACTTTGATGTTCTGCCTTTCGAATGAAATACGTGTCATAAAATTTCTGTGGGCCAGAGAGGAGATATTATCGTTCAAAATCTCCAAACCCGCGTAACGCTTTCGATTTCAAAAAAAAAAATTAGAACGGCGCCCCTATGCAGGAATATAAAAGAGAGACGTAAGTCCTACGTCAAAACCATCGGAAAGCAACTTTGTTGGCAAATTTTAAATAACAAAGTTAGAGCAAAAAATTGGTTTTCGTAGGGATACCTTAAGTTATTTAGGGAAATTTATTCAAAATCGGTTTATTCAAAAGCTACAAAAATGTTTTGTTGGCAACGTTGCTTGGAATTAGCAAGGTTACAATTTTACCAAAAAAAGTAAACTTTTTTTTTTTACTTTTAAAGAGGGGCTTTTTTTTTAAAAAAAATTTGGGGGAAAAAAATTTGGTTTAAAAAGGTAAAACTTAGGGGAAAAAATTTTTTTTTCAGTTTATTTGGTTTGGGCCAGGGGGGAATGGAGGAAAAAAAGAGAAAAAAAATCCAGGTTGGGGTGCCCTCGGGGGGTTAATTTTTTTATTTTTTTTTTTTTATTTTTAGTTCTTTTTTGTTTGTGTTGTGGGGTTGGGGTGGGGGGGGGGCGGGGGGGGGGTGTGGGTTGGTGTTGTTGTTTGTTTGGTGGTGGAAGAGGGGGGGGGGTGTTTTTCTGGGCAAGAACTGATGAAAACTAAGGAAAAAATCTGTAACTTTTGTCGCTTTTAAGCGCGGCTTATAAACAAGGCCATTTCCGCTTGGAAATTGTCTGGGAAATCGAATGGAACTGGTTTCAATCACCGCACGGATATGGTTGTGGAGTTATAGAGCTTATTTTACCCCACTTCCCCTTATATTATTGAATAATTTATAGATATCTTTGCACGGAGTCACTCAAGATCAACAAAATAGTGCTAATCCCATGTGAAATTTCCTGGAAAATCGAATAAAGGTTGTTTCAACCACCGCACGGCTCTGTGAACGAAGATATGGCTGGTTTTACCCCACTTCCCGTTGTATTCTTGAATAATTTATAGTTATCTTTACTCAAGATCAACAATATAATGATAGTTCAATGTGATATTTTCAAGAAAATTGAATTTAATTGATTCACGAATACTTTGATTAACACAAAAAGTTTCCATCTCTTCAATATAGCTTTTATATTTATTTTCTTTATTTCATCGTCATTCTCATAACCACCTCCGTTTACATCGTCACTATCGTCGGTGTAGTTGGTACCTATTAATTACTTCTATTATCATCGCTACTGTCTTCATTGCCATCAACATTATCGCTACTGCTCTTGTCACTATCACTGGAATAGCCATCTGAGCAAATCTCCACACTGGATGACATGCTTGGAAGCTCACCTGCTTCAATGGCCACATATCCATTCATTAGAGCTTCGAAACGTTCATCCTTATATTTCCTGGATTTAACTCCAAGACCCCTTGTGTAAGCTAAATACGACATTTTGGGGTCTGACCATGCTAAAGCTACACGCATCATATCCGTCAAATTATCCACTGCGGAAGTCTTTCTTGAAAGATGCGTTCGAGAAAACTTATGCCTTTTATGGCACCTTTCGCCGGCCTGCTCGTCTATACAGTTTAACGAAAATGGCTGAAAAATTAAACGGAACTGGTTCATTTAGCATCAATGAAATTTTGTTGAATGAGAAGGTTTACCAGAATTTCAACGACCTCCGGCAGGTGTTTATACTTATGGATGCTTGGTGGGAGCCGTTTCACAAATGGAAATTCATCCATAATTTGTACTTCTATTCGTTCGTACAGCTGTCTTAACTTCTCAGGATCCAATTTCCTTGATGATAGTGCCAATCGAGATATCAAACGTAAATTCGTTACAAGCTCTACATTGATGTTGAGAACCTTGGCAAATACCTCAGGTTGATCAAGGAGTCTCCGTGCCATATTCCCAGTATTCGAACTTCCACTTCCTCCAATTTTGGGTCGATTAATGTTGAGGTTGAAATGTTTTTCAAGTTGATTACCTTGACGTCTAGCTTCAGCTACAACTTCGGGGTGTGTTAGTGCCGGATTGTTGGGCACTGCTTTCTTTGCCGCCATTCGCATGATCCACTCTGTCATATTCAGCATGGAATGGAAATATGACGGTCCAACTCTTGAATCGGCACCTTTTACACACATTGGACAAGCATGCGTATTACGGTTGCCTACGATTGCATTGGCCGCTTTGCCGTCGACCATGGGGTAAATTCCTTTCACTTTCACTCTTAATTTAATGGCCTGTACTTCAATAATAATTGGATCTTGGTTGATGTCTTCAATCTCCTTAAAAAAGTCGTCGAACATTTCCCGTGTTATATTATCAGTTTCTTTCGTCCAACACATGCTTCTGACTCGACAAAACATGTCGGACTGCGGATTCGGATTGACGTATAGGTGGATTCCATCCGTCTCCAGTCTTAAGCTCATAAAATGCTCGCTGAGTAATGAGTCATCTCGAGCAAGAAATTTAGCCTGATTATAGTGGCTGAATCCTGTGGCTGAATCTGGACCTGTGTGAATGTAGTATATTTGTAAAGTTTTCTTGTGATGGCTACGCAACAAAGGGCAAGATATAAGATTTGAAAATTTAGGTGGACTATGTGATTAAGAATAACATAAATACCTGCAGAAACATGCATCAGGCAGTCCACTATACCTTCAGATGCTACGCAACTTAGTTTATCCTTTACATCCTCGAGCTCCAGAACACGCTCAACGTCCTTCTTGACCATGTCGCGTACCGAAACGGTTACGCTCAAATAACCTTTAGTTTCATTCGGTTTAAGAAAACTTGGAATTATATGATTTCGATACTTCATCATACTTTCCCAGGGAACCAACTTCTGCCCCATTTCTTGCCGCAAGAATTTTGTAACTCCTCTGTATTTGTGTTTTGAAAGCCCTAGTCGGGTCTTCAACATAAGCGACTTCTCCAGCGAAGGTCGCGATGGGGTTTTCTGTGATGATAACTTTGGTATTGCATCTTTAGCCCATTTTTCGCTTCCATTTCTCAACAATTTCAAAATCTTCTTGGTAGCATGATTACCATCTTGGTAAGCAGCCGCTTCGGCTGCAATTATCAATTCCTCCAGCGAATGATTGCGAGCCAAGGCTCGAGCATATTTTTGCTTTGTTTGTTCTTTGAGTTTATTAAACTCCACGTGATCCCTACCACGTGCTTTCAACGAAGTATACGCTGAACCTGACTGGGAATCGGGTTGTGTTTGTCGGACAGGTTGTTTTAAGGACTGTCGACGACAAGATAAAGCTCCTTTTTCTGTTTTGATCTTGAAGATGAAAAAGAAGAAACAAAATTTATCAAATATGAATTTTTAGCTTTTACTTGTTGACTTTATGATTGTTTGTGTTCAACTGATAATGATTCGAACGTGGTGAATTGTTTTCATCTTTATTAAAGTTCATTCAGTTGAAGTGCAAATCAACACAATTCAAACAAAAGAAAGTACATAGAGTTGATGAGTCAGTAGTAGTAGAGCTAAGCCATTCGATTTGTAAAAAAAAATTAACAAATAAAAAAAAATTACTATCACATGTAACAGCGAACTCACCTCAAACTGAGAATCCAGCCATTCTGCTTTTCTTTCCACAAACCTTGTTTGACTCCGAAGTTTTATCCAATAACCATTGAAAGTTTTAATCCACGCGTCGAAACTGACTTTTAACTCATCTTCTCTCCCTGTTAAACTCTGCTGTCTCAAGAACTCGTAAACGTTTTCTTTATTCCAGTTTTTGAAATAAATTTCAACTAAATCACGATTTAGCACAACCATTCTGAATCGATTCAACTTTACACCTGAAATGACGTTTAATTTTTGAAAAGCAAGCATACTTTTCTGGTGATTGGATCTAGGTACAGCAGGCATGTTCAGAGTTAGTTTTGAAACGTGTGGAATACTACGTTTTCCATAAGTTACTGTGATTGAATCGTAAAAAGCAGACACCGTAACAAAAATGCAGCTTCTTCAATTTGCGGAGAATTTCATGTTGATACTCTTGTTGTGGTGTTTCTTCCCATTTAGACTCCTGCGTGCGAATTATTTGCTTGAATTTTTTTTTTCGTATCGGCTCACAGGTATCAGAAAAGACCACGTACTAGTAAATAATGAGCAGTACTATGTTAAGCACGACTATTTTGAAAATTAAGCATAACTAACAAGCACAATTGGGTCCTCCTTTAGCTCAGTCAGTAAAGGCGCAGCTGCAAAGCAACACCATGCTGGAGGTGGCCGGGTTCGATTCCCGGTCTGGTCTAGGAATTTTTCGTTAAGGAAAATTTCTCGACTCCCTAGGCATAGAATATGATTGTACTTGCCACACAATCATACTAATGCAAAAATGGCACTTGGCTTCACAAGCTCTCAGTTAATATCTGTGAAAGCGCATTTATAGAACACTAAGTTGAGAGCAAGCTATAAGCTAATTGTGAAAGCAAAGATAAACTATTCAAGAATACAAGGGGAAGTGGGGCAAAACCAGCCATATCTTCGTTCACAGAGCCGTGCGGTGGTTGAAACAACCTTTATTCGATTTTCCAGGAAATTTCACATAGGACTAATCCTATTTTGTTGATCTTGAGCGACTCCGAGCAAAGATATCTATAAACTATTCAAGAATATAAGGGGAAGTGGGGTAAAACCAGCCATATCTTCGTTCACAGAGCCGTGCGGTGGTTGAAACAACCTGTATTCGATTTTCCAGAAAATTTCACATAGGACTAGTTCTATTTTGTTGATCTTGAGCAACTCCGAGCAAAGATATCTATAAACTATTCAAGAATACAAGGGGAAGTGGGGTAAAACCAGCCATATCTTCGTTCACAGAGCCGTGTGGTGGTTGAAACAACCTGTATTCAATTTTTGAAGAAAATTTCACACAGGACTAGTTCTATTTTGTTGATTTTGAGCAACTCGGAGCAAAGATATCTATAAACTATTCAAGAATACTAGGGGAAGTGGGGTAAAACCAGCCATATCTTCGTTCACAGAGCCGTGCGGTGGTTGAAACAACCTGTATTCAATTTTCCAGAAAATTTCACATAGGACTAATTCTATTTTGTTGCTCTTGAGCGACTCCGTGCAAAGATATCTATAAATTATTCAATAATATAAGGGGAAGTGGGGTAAAACCAGCCATATCTTCGTTCACAGAGCCGTGCGGTGGTTGAAACAACCTTTATTCGATTTTCCAGAAAATTTCACATAGGACTAGTTCTATTTTGTTGATTTTGAGCAACTCGGAGCAAAGATATCTATAAACTATTCAAGAATACAAGGGGAAGTGGGGTAAAACCAGCCATATCTTCGTTCACAGAGCCGTGCGGTGGTTGAAACAACCTGTATTCAATTTTTGCAGAAAATTTCACATAGGACTAGTTCTATTTTGTTGATCTTGAGCGACTCCGTGCAAAGATATCTATAAACTATTCAAGAATACAAGGGGAAGTGGGGTAAAACCAGCCATATCTTCGTTCACAGAGCCGTGCGGTGGTTGAAACAACCTTTATTCGATTTTCCAGGAAATTTCACATGGAATTAGCACTATTTTGTTGATCTTGAGTGACTCCGTGCAAAGATATCTATAAACTATTCAAGAATATAAGGGGAAGTGGGGTAAAATAAGCTCTATAACTCCACAACCATATCCGTGCGGTGATTGAAACCAGTTCCAATCGATTTCCCAGACAATTTTCAAGCGGAAATAGCCTTGTTTATAAGCCGCGCTTAAAAGCGACAAAAGTTACAGATTTTTTCCTTAGTTTTTATCAGTTCTTGCCCACTTTGCAACGGTTTGCTTTTAAAAATTTACACAGTCAATTGGACAAAAAAAGTAACAACACGTATTGTAATTGAAAAAAAAAATTGGGGGGGGGGTTTTTTTTGTTGTGGGGTGTTTTTTTTTTGTGGGGGGGGGGGGGGGGGTGTGGGGTTTTTTTTTTCTTTTTTTATAAAATCATATTTTTTTATTTTTTTTTTATATAATTTTGTAAGTGACATATAATTTTTAAAATTTTTTTAATTTTTTTTTTTTATGTTGGGGGGGTGTGAGGTTTTCTAAAAAAATTTTTTTTTAAAATAATGGGTTGGGTTTGTTTTGTTTTAAGAATCAATGTATGATGCAAACACACTTAAAAAATTATATCAAACTCGGTTTAATTTCCAACCGAACGACATCAGTTACGTACGAAGAGTCAAACCAGAATTCCGTTTACGAAAATTCCATGACGGAAATTGTAACCGAAGTTCAGTTTTATAACTTAGTTGAGCTGAACGACATTTTTCTGAGCAGCACAGGCTCAAACAACGGTTCTCTTTCAAAGCATTGCAATGCGTACTTTGTTTACAAAACCTTTCCTGACCTGATAAAGCGAAGCCTTCTGCGATTTCAACAAATCTCGTGTTGAGTCGCGTTCATAACAACAACAACAACAACAACAACAACAACAACAACAACAACGATGCGCAACGTTGTTGACGATGACGTTAATGCGATGCTAGAACCGGATTCGCTGAATTGAGTTTGTTCAAATTATCTTTCCATATGTCACACGTGTTTCAAATTTCGCCATGAATTCGTTGTCGCTTGGTGAGCTTCGAAACATAGTCAACTGCCGATGATAATCACTCGATCTGGCGGCAGCAGCGGCGCTCCGTGGGTGTAACATGATACACGATACGAATCCTGTCCTACTGCGCACAGAACTTCCCGAGTCGAGCGTTTCGACGACGCGACGATGGCTAGAGGAGGAAAAGTCCACATGCCAAGCTAGTTCTCTTCTCCGTCGCCGCCGCCTTCGAACGATGGCTGATAGCGTAACTCTCGGCTTGAATGGCTGTGCGCAGCCATTTACAACGACTCGTTGGAATTAGTAGTAATTTGCATCTGATTTATTTACACATATTGTGGTAATTGAATCAATCATTTGCCGTTGGATAGGGCGGCGTATGCGCAGCGAGCTAGAATGAGGAATCAGCCACCATGGCAAGCCGCAATCGGTGTTATCGAAGGAAGATGACAAAGGCATGGCGAGGGTTTCCAAGAAATCGCGCTGAGCGCTCACTTCTTTTTCGCTCGAACTCCGGATTGTTACTTGCCCACATTGCGAGATGAATAAACATAAACACACCGATAGACGAACTTTTTCTTCAGCCGAAATGTGTGGGCACTTCAAACTCGTGGATGATGAGTGTTGCTCTCTTCCGTTGTGCGTGTTTTGTTTACTTTGGCGTCCATCCTCAGCGTCGAACTGCGTGCCTCGTCATTAGCAAGCCGTGGGGTCTGTGGAAGTTCGTAGAACTTTTGTTTTCGTTTCGTTTGCGGTGTGCAAAAAGTGAAAATCATGTCCAGAGGGGCTTGAGAGCTCTAATGCCAGCAATCCAACTGATGGTAAATGGTTGATTTTCCAGTCAACTTTGTGGTTTAGTCGCTAGTCAGATGGTCTGAATGTTTACGCTAGTAGTGTTTGGTGAGTTGCAGCGATTGTCAATAAATTCGACAATACTGTTACTGGCATACGTTCGTAAATTGGATTTCCAGTGCCCAACCACGTTCTATCTCAAGAAAAATTTATGCAGTATAATTTAGGGATATTTCTTTCCACCTTGCGATGCCCCAGAAAACTATGCACCCGTTGCAAACCCCACACCCCTCCTCGAAAGTTACTTCTTTTTTTTCACGCAAACTCCTCACAGCAGTGAATCCCCAAAATTCTGCCCTCTTCGCCAAACTCTGCTGCAACTTGCTGCTGGTGCTGCTGCTGAGGAGCGAGAAAAACTGGTCCGCTCGAAACTGGTCCTAGCAGCAGGCCCATTATTTCCATCGTAGTAGGCATAAATGTGATGCAAGAGTTCGAAACCTCTTTTGGCAACGATCGCCGAGTGGAGCCGGGCACGAGGGAGGAAAACAGCATCCGAAAAAAAACAAAAATGGGCTTGCAGCACGAAAAGATGCGAAACATGCGGGGAAGAATGGAAAAATATAGCCAAAAATTATATGAATGTTCTTTTTCTTGTTTGCTTTCAGCTCCACGACGTTGAACGTTCTTTTCGCTGGCTTTCTGCACTATCTGCGGTTTTAGGGTTTTAATGTGGTTGCCGCTGTTGCTGTTTTTGCTGGTTTGAATTTTCGGAACACGTTTTCTGTTTTTTCCTTCTGTTTTCGATTCTATCACGAAACCTTGAGATCGTTTTCGAGGAAGAGCTCTTTCTTTGAGTAACATTGATATGGAGGATTGTTGTTTTTGTTTTGTTTTAGGAATTAATTTATGATACAAACGTTTCAAGGAGATTTGGTGTATTTATTTTGTTTTCGGTGTTTTGTATTTTCATTTATGAACATCGAACACTAAATATTTTACGTTTTTCTCTTTTTATTATATGTTCTGTAGCTCCTTCATTCAGTTCTGTACGGTGAATAAAAATATGTAATTTGTAATTTGAAACTTGTTTATTTATTTATAACTATAACTTGTTAGTATACACCTTATACCAAGACAAGGAAAAAAACTATTTGGGATAATATATTTTTGGATGGACTGAAAACTAAACAGAATTACGGATCAATGTGACAGAGAAAAAAATAAATGTAATTTACGAAACTAAAGGTTGTACGGAATCAAATTGCACCACTTTTAAATGGCTGTTACTTTTTACCCGTTGGGTATTTTCTATTGAAATTTTTGGTGGAATTATTTAAATTTGTATTTGTTTACACTGTGTAAGTTTCACTAGCAGATGTGCAATCAAAATTTTGCGCACGTACCTCGAAAATCCGGATCTTTCTCATCGTGCCATCAGCAGGAAGCTGGGAATGGTACATTCTACGGTGTCTCGTGTTTTAAATCGTTACCACGAACGTTTGACCATCGATCGGAAAGGAAAATGTGGCAAAAATAGATCTCCGTATCAGGATCACAAGCGTGTAGTTCAAGCTTTCAAGAGGAATCCCAACAGTTCAGTTCGAGATGTGGCGAAGAAACTGAATCTTACCAAAACTTTCATGCAAGATGCGAAAAAAACGTGAAGGACTACACACGTACAAAGTCCAAAAGCCGCCTAATCGCGATGAACGGCAGAATACGGTAGGTAAAACACGTGCACAGAAGCTCTACACCCAGATGTTGACGAAACTACATTGCCTAGTTATGGATGATGAGACGTATGCAAAAGCAAACTTCCGGCAGCTTCCGGGGCTCCAGTTTTTCACTGCTCATCATAAATTCGATGTCCCTGAGGACGTTAGAAAGCAGAAGATGTCAAAGTTTGCCAAACAATATATGATTTGGCAAGCAATTTGCTCGTGTGGAAAGCGGAGCACCCCATTCGTGACAACTGGAACGGTCAATGGGCAGGTGTCTACTTCCTCTTCTGAGGTCACACGATTTTCTGGCCGGACTTAGCCTCGTGCCATTACTCGAAAGAGGTTTTGGAGTGGTACAAGGCTAAGGACGTCAATTTCGTGCCGAAGCATCTCAACCCCCCGAACGCACCGGAACTGCGGCCAATTGAAAAGTACTGGGCCATCATGAAGCAGGCACTTCGGAAGCATCCTAAGGAAGTGAAATCGGAGGAAGATATGAAGAAAAAATTGATTGACACGCAAAAAAAAGTTAGTCCAAATGTTGTACAGGACCTTATGAGTAGTGTAAAGAAGAAGGTTCATGCATTTGGATATGGAATTGAAATTGAATAAAACAAACATGGGAAAATATTCATAACATGTTTTATTTTACTCCCTGAAAGTTTGAAGATGATTGGTTGAACGGGTGAATTTTTTCCGAATATTTGTGTGTGTCGCAATTTGATTCCGTACACCCTTTAATTGAAGAGAAAAAATGGGTTAAGGAAAATTGTTTAGGTTAAATTAGGGTTTTTATAGGGGTTTTTAATTTTGTTTGTGTTGGTTTTTGCTTTTTTTTAAAGGGGGGACCGTTCCGGGGGGGGGGTCCCAAAACATATAGGGTTTTTTAACTTGAGGGGGGGTGCCCCCCCAATTTCATTTTTCAATCCTTTTTGTTTTTTTTTATTTTTTTTTTATTTTTTTTTGCGATTTTAATTTTTTTGGTTTTGTTTGGGGAGGGGGGGGTGCGATGGTATTTTAGTCAGGTTTATGAGAACCTACACAGCTTGTTTACAACAATCTTAAAACCTTGTTTCTCAAATTCATTTTACTCCTATCAAAGGTTTTATTTCGACTTTATGAACTCGTAAAATGCTTTATTGAAATGCCGTTTTAGGACTCATTGATATTATCTTATTATGGTCAGTTGAAAAAGCATTTTAAAACCATTTTGCCTACATTAAATGCATTAAACGGCAAATTGGCATTGAAGGAAGTCACCATAAGACCAAATAGTTTTATAATAGTCATTGCGAAGAAAAATTGGCTTTATGGCAGAACTGTGATTATTTTCCAATCGCCATATTGAAATATAAGAAATCATTGAAATGTGGAATAATAAATGCATCAAATTTTCAATGGCATGCAAATGAACTGTAGATCGGAGACTTATTTCGGCATTTTTTTAGATAATCTCATCCAATTCCAAGCACTTTTCAGGAAATTCATGATTAATTTATCGAATGTTTTTTTTTTAATTTGATTTATGTTGTTGTAAATTCGCATAATTTGCGAGGCGCATTAATTTTCGGCTCTTATCGTGCCAACATTCACCATAAAAATAAATGCGCAAATAATTTGGAGCATAATACGCTGTAGAAAACACACTTTGTTTTGGATATTTTGCAATCAAACAAAATTTCCCGCAACACTAGACCTTTTTTTTACTGCTAGATAATTCAAAAGAGCAGAGAATCTAACAAAGCAGAACAACAAAAAACAACCTCGATTTCACAGTGAAGTTTGACAGCTGTGGCCATTTGGCCGCATTCTGGTTTTCATGGCAGCCAATAGGTTTTATGAAGGTTCTCAAGTGGTCATAACACCTTTCACTAGAAAATTTTCAAAATCTCTATGTTCTTATAAAGGTTTTATTAACTTGTTTTCACAACCGTCTATAGAGTGGGCCATTTTGTACAAATTTCGGCTTTAAAGAAGCATAGAGGAGGTGTTGGTAGACACAACAGTCTTGATTGTAGTTTTATCAACAAAGCCGGGAGAAGTGTTATACGGCTGGAATAAAACTAAAATTGTTACTTGGGATGGGATGATGAAGCAACGAGTGCGTTCTTGCTGTCCACGAACAGGGTGCGGCAGGAAATAATGCGAAAATGTTCAAACTTGAGTATTCGGTTAATTTGTGAGGCTAGTGACTAATTTCTGTCGAAAGTGTATTTTTTATGTTTACTTTCAAGTGCTGCATCCAAACATTCTATTTGTTTTATTGCAAATTCGTCAAAATGTTCGCGAAAGAAGTGATCACCAGTTTGTTGCTCGCCCAGAAGAAGCCGAAAGAGATTGTCAAGGTGGTAGGGTGCAATTTGGCAACCGTTTACCGCTTAAAAAAGTCCCTGCAGGATGGTCCTAAGCAGCGGAAGCCGAGAAGCGGACGTCCGCGCTTTGCACGCACGCCGAACGTGATCAAATCGGTCCGTGCAAAAATTGCTCGCAACCCGGTGCGTTCCATAAGAAAACTTCCAAAGGAAGCCAATATTCCGGAGAAATCCATGCGGAGAATCATCAAAGAAGACCTTCATGCATCTTCCAGAGCCAGAGTGAAACGCCACTTGATTACGGACCGGGTCAAGGAACTACGAGTGACTCGTTCCAAGAGATTGCTTTCCTTGTTGAAGAAGGAAAAAATGATAATCCTGTTCTCCGACGAAAAGCTTTTCAGCATCGATGCTGTGGCCAGCAGCCGCACGGACCGGTTCATTTCACCGCAGAAAATGGAGAACGTTCCGAAAAAAGTAAAATTCAAATTTCAAACCAAACATCCGGCTGGTTTCATGATGTTTGGCATGGTGACGTCCAACGGTTTGAAAATGCCGCCCTCTTTTCATTGATGCTGGAGTTAAAATCAATACCGAAGTGTATATCGGTATTTTAAAGAACCAAGTGCTTCCCTGGGTGAAGGCCAACTTCTCCGAGGACCAAAACGTTGTCCTACAGCAGGATGGAGCGCCGCGTCACACGTCCAATCGAACCCAACAATGGTTGAACGATAACATGAAGTATTGGCCGAAGGATTTGTGGCCCCCTAGCAGTCCAGATCTTAATCCGTTGGATTATTCGATTTGGGCATATGTTGAAGCACGAGCTTGCAAAACATCACACCCTAGTGTGAAAACCCTGAAGTCAACCATAACACGCACATGGCAGTCAATGTCGGAGGACTACGTCCGAAAGGCATGCTCTGGTTTCCGGCGTCGGCTCGAGGATGTTATTAATAAAAATGGAGGACACATTGAATAAATTTGTTAAAAAGGACTTTATAAAGATAACTGCATTCGAAAATGTTGATATTATTGCTTGAATTAGTTGAAAATGGGATTTGAAAGAAATAGAACAAATTTTCGCATTATTTTCTGCCCCACCCTGTAGATGTTACGAGATGTAGTCTGGTTGGTTCCTGCAGAAGGCTTGTCTCATGAACGAACAGATCCGTAGGTGATAAAGGGTGTATTCGATAAAAATGGCACACACATATATACTCATCAAAATTAAACTGATTATCGGATTTTCTTGAAATTTTCAGGGAATGAAGAACGACTAATGAGTTTTGATTTACAACATTTGTTTTATTCAATTTCGTCTCCCATCCCGAATGCCCGCACCTTCCTTTTCACTCCACCCATCAAATTTTGTACAACCGATTTTCCCAGTGTTTTTGTTGTTTTTACCCAAATTTTCTTCAATTCTAGCTCTGTTTTTATAGTTTTGGGATGTTTGCGAAGTTCCGTTTTCATAATTGCCCAGAATTTTTCAATTGGACGAAGTTCCGGTGAATTTGGTGGGTTCATATCCTTTGGCACAAAATTGACTCCGTTGGCACGGTACCACTCCAATACGTTTCGAGCGTAGTGGCAGGATGCTTGATCCTTTGTGCTTCTTAATGAATGGCAAGAGACGGTTCTTAAGGCACTCTTCCGTGTAAATCGCACCGTTTATTGTTCCGGAAGTGATGAAGGGAGCACTTATTTCACCACATCCGCAAATCGCCTGTCAGATTAGAAACTTCTTTGCAAATTTCGATAGTTTCTTCTTTCGAACATCCTCCGGAACATCGAACTTCGACTTGGCAACGAAATATTCTTGCCCAGGAAGTTGACGGAAGTCGGCCTTGACGTATGTTTCGTCATCCATCACGATGCAACCGGATTTGGTGAGCAGCTTCGTGTAAAGTTTCCGGGCGCGGGTTTTCGCAGTGATGTTTTGTTTTTCATTCCGGTTTGGGGCTTTTTGCACTTTGTAAACATGTAACCTAGCACGCTTCATGGTTTTCTGCACAAAACCGACTGACACCTTAGACTTTTTAGCGACATCTCGAATTGACATGTTTGGACGGTTCTTGAATTGTTGTACGACTTTCCTGGCCATTTTACTGTCCATTGGACCACTTTTACGACCACTCCCTTCCTTCCTTTGGACACTCAGATGCTCCTTGAAGGTTCTTATTACACGAGACACAGTTGTATTTGCAATTCCAAGCCTTTTAGCAATCCACCGGTGGGACGCCCCTGGATTTTGATTGTGAGTGCACAAAATTTTCTCACGGACAATTTCTTGTTTCGACGACATGACTGGAACTACTGAATGTATAACTATGAAACTTGGCAGATGTAAATAATACACTATGGATAAGATCTACTCAAATTTCTAGGTTTTTTACTCATACGATTCAAAAGTTACAGAAGATTTTCTGTGTGCCATTTTTATCGAATACACCCTTTATTTCAAGGGCAGATCGTGTCCCAGAATCGAATTGCGGACAGCTACCGTAGAGTCACGACGCCGGAGGTTGAAGACAAATCGTACAGCAGATTTGTGGCACCGAAGCAACTGCTCCTTGCGGCTGGCAGCAAGCCCAGAGTTGTACACAACTTCGCCATACGTAAAAATGGGTACTACCACAGCTTGTACTAGCTTTTTGCTTGTTTGTAGTGAAGTGCGCAGTGTGTTGTATGTTTTCTTGACTACATCGTTGACCTGGTGAGACCACGTCAGGTTGTTATCGAGCAGCAATCCTAGATTTGTTACTCTGATGGACAAAGGTACTAGTTCATCACAGAAAGAAATAGGTGTTTGAGGAATTATAGTTCCTGTTCTAGTGAAGACTATCGCCTGAGTTTTCTTTGGGTTAGGGAAAAACTTGTTGACCATAGCCCAGTTAGTTATTGCTTCGAGGTCCACGTTGATAGCTTGGGTTGGCATATCAATGTCTGCCACAGGTCCGGAAATGTACACCTGTAAATCGTCGGCGTTTAGATGGTAGCTGCACTTCAGAGACCATGGCAGGCTGTTAATGTACAAACTGAACAACAGCGCCCTTAGGCAAGATTCCTATGGGGTACCGTCAAAGACTCTACGATCACCAGACACGACGTCGGCCAAGCGAACCAACTGTTTCCGACGTGCCAGGAAAGATGAGACTAGGTTACAGGCGTCTTGAGAGAAACGGAACTCATCGCGAAGTTTTGCTTCCAGGATCCGGTGGCTGACACCGTTAAACGCCAGGGACAAATCAACAAGGACGATGACGGTGCAGTGGCCGCTTCCGAAACCATCATAAATATCATGAACTATTTTGGTCAGGGCGGTGGTCGTACCCTTGCGATATCCGAATTGTTGTTTTGCGAGTAACGGTTCGTGTTGATTGTCGAGATGTTCGGTGATTTGAGCCAGTAGGATCTTTTCCAGTACCTTCGAGATGGCAGCTAGCATCGGTCTGATCGGTCGATAATCTTTAGGTTCGATGGGATTCGAAACTTTAGGAATCGGTATAATGATGGCTTTTTTTCAGTTGGACGGGAAGATCTTCAAATCGATGATCGCATTGAAAAGATGAGAAAGTGCAGGTAGTATGAAGAGACAAAGAAGTTTGATGAAGGATATCGGGATATCATCAGATCCGGTAGCGTTAGTATTGATTTCAAAAATCTTGCGACAGACATCGTCTTCGTTCGTATGTGGGAAGTCAAAACTTGGTCCACCATGATCTACTGCTGTCCGATGGGCAGGTTCAGTAGATGTCCTGGGTTGGTTCGTATTTATCAGCTGTCTATGACCTTCACACTGAAGAAGACGTTCAGTTCATCAGCGTTAGTCCCTTCAGCAGAGGAGCCTTTCGTATTGGTGTGAATCCATTCCCTTCGCAGATTGCACCACAGGTTTTTCGCAGGCAGGTTGTGGTTGTGGCAGGTTCGAAGTGTAGCTCAGCATAAAGGGTGTCCACGATGAAATTGCCACACTATGAAATTGCTCTAATTTTTTAACCGTTGGGTAGAATTTAATGAAAATTTGGGTGGATTTAGTTCATAGTGCAATATTTACATCCTGCAAGTTCTAAAGTCCTGTGATAAAAACTCGCGGAAACGGAGTCGAAAGAACAGCTCGTGCGTGATAAAATCTTGCGCATTCAACACGAGAACAAGGATCTCTCGCATCGTTCCATCGCTAAAACGTTGGAAATCGCGAATTCCACGGTGTCGCGAGTGATTAAGCGGTTCGAGGAACGGTTGACCACCGATTGGAAGCCCAGAAGTGAAGGAAAAAGTATTGTGTACAACACCAAAAATCACAACCGCGTAGTTGGGGCCGTCAACCGAAATCCGAACGCCTCCGTTCGGGATGTGGCTAAGAAGCTGCACCTAAGCCGAAGTTTTGTCCAGAAGGCCAAAACTAAGGCTGGGCTTCGAACGTTCAAGGTACAAAAGGCCCCTAATCGCGACGAGAAGCAGAACAAGTCCGCCAAAACCCGTGCCAGGAAGTTGTACCTCAACATGCTGACGAAAGTTGAATGCTGCATCATGGACGACGAAACATATGTGAAGGCCGACTTCAAACAGATCCCCGGCAACCTGTTTTTCACGGCCAAGGATAAGTTCAGCGTTCCGGAGCATGTCCGCACTCAGAAGATGTCCAAATTTGCGAAGAAATTCCTGGTTTGGCAAGCCATCTGCACGTGCGGGAAGCGGAGTGCACCTTTCGTGACCCAGGACACGATGAACGAACAGGTGTACATAAAAGAGTGCCTCCAGAAGCGGCTGCTTCCTCTCCTGAAGGCCCACAACGTCCCAACAATCTTCTGGCCGGATTTGGCCTCATGCCACTACTCCAAGGACGTGCTGAAGTGGTATGCGGACAATAAGGTCAATTTCGTGCCGAAAATGTTCAACCCTCCCAACACTCCGGAGCTCCGCCCCATCGAGAAGTACTGAGCGATTATGAAGCAGCACCTTCTTAAACGACCTAAGGTAGTGAAGACAGTCGAGGAACTGAAGAAAGTATGGGTTTACATGCAAAAAACGGTTGATTCACAGGTTGTGCAGAATCTTATGGCCGGGGTTAAGGCCAAGGTGCGGGCATTTGCGTATGGACTGTAAATAAAATACGAGTAAAATGGTAAAATGAAGTTTAATAGTTATTTCTCAATCCCTGAAAATTTGATGGCAATCGGATGAAAACTCGAATTTTGCGAATCAATTTTGTGTGTGGCAATTTCATCGTGGACACCCTTTAGCACTTCTTAGCTGGGAAATTAAGGGACTTGGCCCTGTCTCTCTTCCTGATGTAATCCACCAAGCACTCTGCTAGGATTGCGTGAATGCAGGGTATACGCCAAATTCCTAAGCTCTACCGCTCTTTTGATTTCTTCCGGTATCCAGGGTGTTTGCTTGTCACGCATGACAAGAGTACGTTCCGGTGCATGATGTTGAAGTAGGTGTTTCAGTTCGAGAGTTAGAAGCTCAACCTTTGTGATTGCGTCGTCAGCGGCGAAGAACTGTTGGATGTCTTTTGCTTGAAAATCGGCTTGCAATCGTAGGGGGTCGATAGCTTGCACATTTAACACACGGATGGTCTGCGAGGTTGATCTCTTTAACCTTATGTTGGCTAGATCACTTCGTGATAAAAAAATGGTGGTGCCAATGATAATAAAGGGTGTTTCGATCAAAATTTGGTCGGCTTAAACTTGATGCATTTCTTTTCATCGTGCATTTAAAAATTTTGCACACCCCTCATTTTGAAGATGTGTGCGTGTAACATCATGCCTCTATTTTGATTTTGAGATTAACACTTCAGTTATCAAAATGTCGTCGAAGGAAGAGAAGCAACGCATCAAAATTTTGCACGTACATTGCGAAAATCCAAACTACTCTCAAGCCAAGTAGGCGAAATTGTTGAATGTGGCTAAATCAACTGTTGCCAACGTATTAAAAGTGTTCGGTGAACGTTTGTCGACAGTCAGGAAAGCTGGATCGGGGGGAAATCGAAAGCCGGAGGCCACAGCGACGACAAAAAGAGTTGCCCGCTGTTTCGACCGGAACCCCAACCTCTCCGTCCGAGATGTCGCAAAGAAGCTGGGAGTGGCGCCTTCAACCATGGATAGAGCTAAAAAACGAGCTGGACTGTCGACTTCCAAGAAAGTGGTGACTCCAAATCGCGACGATAAACAAAACACGTCGGCCAAAGCACGATCGCGAAAGTTGTACACGACGATGCTGACGAAGTTTGATTGCGTGGTACAGGACGATGAAACTTGCGTCAAAGCAGACTTTTAACAGCTTCCTGGGCAGGAATGTTATACGGCAACCGGACGGGGAAAGGTGGCAGATATTTTCAAGCACATTAAACTGTCAAAGTTCGCGAAGAAATATCTGATGTGACAGGCCTGCCCTGACAACCAGGAAATTTATCTGAGAGAGTGCCTAAAAAACGTCTACTGCCTTACCTGAAGCGACACAATTGTTCCGTTCTATTTTGGCCGGATTTGCCATCTTGCCATTACGGAAAAAAGGCCATGGAGTGGTATGCTGCCAACAACGTTCAAGTGGTGCCCAAGGACAAGAACCCTCCAAACACGCCAGAGCTCCGCCCAATCGAACAATATTGGGCCATCGTCAAGCGGAACCTTAAGAAGACTCAAAAAGCTGTCCTGGACAAAGCAAATGCAACTTCGTATATTGGCCACCAGATTATACTCCGCTTTCAATATTTCGTAGCGAATCCAATATTGTCGACTTGCACATTTGAAGCATGGAGTAGATCAGGTTGTCAATAATGCTTTGTAGGATCTCTGTACAAGTTGCTTGGATTTGCTCAAACAGTAGATCTTTATGGCGCACATTTTCGCGGCTGATTCTTCGACTTACGATCTCCCAAAGGTTCTAGATCGGGTTGAGATCCGGAAACTGCGGTGTACAATCCATAACTATTAGATTGTTATACTTAAACCACTGCCTGACGACTTTGGCAGTGTGTTTTTAGGTCGTTATCTTGTTGAAATATCCATTTTATTGACATATTCAACTTCGCATAACATTATTGAGAATGCCATTGTACATGAAAAGATCGATAATATCATCAGTTCGATGAATCGGACCCAGACCGTTCGCAGAAATACTTGCTACGAGGTACCAGGTAAGTCTCCACCGATTGCCTGTCGATCTGCTATATTTAAAAAAAGACGTCTGTATTGAGTTTTCCCAAATTGTAATAATCCGTCCACTATACCACAAAAAAATTGCGATTGTTTGAGCGAATTGGAGATAATGAAATCATTGGGTATAGGACCAAGTCTCCCCCCGGTTGGTGCTAAACCGACGAGCCTAGACATCAATAGAAGCAAAATTGCCTGAAGGCACAAAATGCATCTACGGGCTTTTATTTTTACCAGGTCCCTCAACCGTAGTTTTGGATGGATTAGCGTGGATTGTTCTTTATATTCTACTAGCTGAACCCGGTGCGAGCGCCGCTATGCTTGCTACTACATGCATAAAAATTTATTAGAACTGGCGCTTATACGTTTTTATTTAGAAATGAGTTTTGTTAAAACATTTTCGTTTGCTAATGTGTGTAATTTCTGTAAAATAAAACGTAGGTGTGTGTTTTTAATTTAACCCTCGGAACTTTAGTTTCTACCATGGTTTTCCTTTCTGTGTTGGAGCATTTCATAGACAAAACATTCATCTTCAAACTACGCCGTATCCTGTCAGTTTGAACGTAATTTTCTCTTGAATAATCTTAGATTAACTTCTTGTGCATAATGTAGCAGTGAGAGTACACACTACCAAAATGTCATGTAAGTTTCTATCCCCTGAGACCGACACATGCAAGCGTCCTTTAGCACATAAGAATGAGTTGAAAGAGATGAGATATTAAATTCAATCAAACACATATTTTGTCGAATTGCGTATTTGTAAGTTTCAGGAGACACAATTTTACACGAAATCTTTGTTAACGTTGCCCGACTTTTTACAAACATGATTACGTCTCGTGTAAAATTCATAATTTTTAAGTGTGTAACTCAAGCATCCCCCATTCTTGACTAAGAAGGGGTTCAAACTTCTATCGGAACATGCTGCTATCCCGAGAAATACACATTTTATGTTTTAGTTGCCTGGATAATTCTCATGTTATGTTACATTTGTATGAGAGACCCTCCCCCTCCAGAGAGGGGAAGGGTCTCGGACCACCATGGGAAAAATCCTGCCTCCAGAAAACCCAACATGCCAAATTTGGTTCCGTTTGCTTGATGAGTTCTCGAACTATGCAGAAAATTGTGTTTCATTTGTATGCCCCCCCCCCTCCCCTTCCAGACGGGGAAGGAGTCTCGAACCATCGTAAAAAACTTCTGCGGCCCCGAAAACTCCTACATACAAATTTTCATAACAGTAGGGATAATTCTCATATTTGGTTGAAATTTGTGTTTCATTTGTATGAGAGCCCCCCCCCCCCCCCTGCCAAAGAGGAGAGGGGTCTCGAACCACAGTAAAAACATTTATCGCCTTCAAATCCTCCACATGCAAAATTTGGTTCCATTTGCTTTATTACATAGTTCTCGAGTTAAGCAGAAACTTTTGTTTCAGTTGCATGAGAGCCCCCCCCCCTTATAGAGAGGAGAGGGGTATCTAACCTTCATAGAAACATTTATTGCCTCCAGAAAACCCCACATGCCAAATTTGGTCCCATTTGCTTGATTAGAGCTTGAGTTATGCAGAAATGTCTGTTTAATTTGTATGAGAGCCATCCTTCCCAGATAAGGGAGGGGTCCCAAACCACCATAGAAACATTTCTTACCTCCAAAACCCCCACATGCCAAATTTGATTCCATTTGCTTGATTAGCTCTAGAGTTATGCAGAAATTTGTGTTACATTTTATGGGAGCCCCCCCCCCTCCCTTCAAACAGGAGATGGGTCTCGAACCATCATAAGAACCTTCTTCGGCCCCCTAAACCCAAAACAAAATTCATAACAGTAGGGATTATTCTCATATTTGATTTAAATTTGTGCTTCATTTGTATGAGAGCCCCTCCTTCCAGAAGGAGGAGGGGTCTCAAACCACCATAGAAACATTTTTTGTCTCCAAAAACCTCCACATGCAAAATTTGGTTCTATTTACTTGATTAGTTCTCGAGTAATGCAGAAATTTGTGTTTCATTTGTATGGGAACCCCCCCTTTCCAGACAGGGGAGGAGTCTTGAACCATCAAAAGAACATTTTTCGGCTCCAAAAACCCCTGTATACAATTTTTTACAACAGCAGGGATAATTGTCATGTTTGGTTTTAATTTGTGTTTCATTTGTATGAGACCAAAGAGAATAGGGGTCCCGAACCACAGTAGAAACATTTGCTGCCTCGAAAATCCTCACATGCCAAATTTGGTTCCATTTGCTTGATTGCTTGAGTTTGTGTCCCCCTTGAATTAGTGCCCCTACAAGAGAGAGGAGGGGTCTCGAACCACAGTAAAAACATTTCTTGCCTTCAAAATCCTCACATGCCAAATTTGGTTCCATTTGCTTTATTAGTTCTCGAGTTATGCAGAAATTTCAGTTTCATTTGTATGAGAGCCCCCCTTCCCCTTCTAGAGAAGGGAGGGGTCTCGAACCACCATAAAAACATTTATTGCCTCCAGAAAACCCCACATGCCAAATTTGGTTCCATTTGCTTGATTAGTTCTTGAGTTATGCAGAAACTTCTGTTTCAGTTGTATGAGAGCCCGCCCCTTCTAGAGTGGGGAGGGGTCTCAAACTACCATATAAACATTTTTTTGCCTCCAAAAACTTCCACATGCCAAATTTGGTTTCCTTTGCTTGATTAGTTCTCGAGTTATGCAGAAATTTGTGTTTCATATGTATGGGAGCCCCCCCTTCCAGAGAAGGGAGGGGTCTCTAACTATCATAAGAACCTTTTTCGGCCCCAAAAACTCCTCCATACAAAATTTCACGCCGATCGGTTCAGTAGTTTCCGAGTCTATAAGGTTCACACAGACAGACAGACAGAAATCCATTTTTACACACTTAGAAAATTTTAGGGTTTTTTATAAGGGGGGTATTGTTTTTATTTGTGAAAAAAATAGTGATTGGGGGGTGGAAATACCGAATACTGTAAAATTTTCTAAATGTGTATTTATAAAGATTATTAGACTATTATATAACATACAACTAACTGTATTATTCTGTAAATTTTAAATTTCAATCTCAGTTTCAGTGAGTGAGATAAGGCGCTATAACCTTGGCAAATTTTTTCCGGACTTTTGGTTCGAATGCCAAAAGGTCACCTACAGGCAAAAGCAGCATAAACTAATCTTTCTAGCATCTATGCTCCCAACGATAAAATACAAATTATCACATTATTTACCTCTATATAGAAGCGTTTGGTACGGGAGGTCCACGCTTTCTTTCTTCCCTTGATTCGAGTTAGTAGAGCGATGTTAAAGCTATGTCCATTTAGAATCCGGAATAATAAAATCAAATTGACGTACAAACAAGTTTAATACATCAAAACAAAGGTAATTCACTGTACTTTTAGGAAAAAATATCAATACAAATCATTTCTCAAATGAAAATTTGCACTTTCTTCTTTATTCCTCCCATTAAATGCTGCACACCTCCGGAGTCAACTTCCTTGGCACATTTGTTCCCCATTTTGGTCATCTGAGTCGCGTCCCGAGCCGTTTTTCCACTTTTCTTAAGCTTCCGCTTCATTATTGCCCAAAATCTCTCGACGGGCCGGAACTGCGGGCAGTTGGGTGTATTTATGTTTTTATCGATGAAATCTACGTTATTATCGCGGTACCACTGGATGACTTCCCGGCTGTAGTGGCAACTCGCCAAATCTGGCCAAAACTTCACGGGACCTTTATGGGCTTTTATGAAAGGTAGTACGCGGTTTTTGAGGCATTCTGCCTTGTACAGCTTCGAGTCCATCGTCTGATTCGTCACGAACACTTTGGTCTTTGCTCCGCAGCTGCATATCCCTTGCCAAATCACCAATTCTTTTGGAAAATTTGTCCATAAAAGCAAACTTAAACTTCGCAGGAATATCTCCTCGTGCCGTCGCCATGTAGAATTTTTGGCCAGGAAGCTGTCCGAAATCCATTTTGACGTAGGTTTCATCGTCGATGAGCAGGCATCCTTGGTACTTCGACAAAACCTGCAGGTACAATTTCAGAAAGTGGGCGCCTAGGTAAACAAACCGCTGTAAAAGAATTCTTGCAGCGGTCACTTTCCGTGCCGCTGCAACACAATGAGTGATTCCGGATTCTAACTGGACAGAACTTTAGACACTATTTCTGAAACTGCTTTATTTCTTGGATCCTCTCTGCGGCACATGCTACGCAGTTGGCCTGGCCGGTGACAGGAAAAATGATGCATTCAAGAAGTCGTAGTTTTCCAGGATGCTTCCAAGAATTTGCTGCGTTAGTGTGAGATTAGATTAGATTAGATTAGAAAGCAGTAGCAGCGTTCGTTTCGAATCACGTCGCGTACTAGTTAGTTTGCCTCTTAAAAATTCTAATAATTTCCATGGTCGAAGCAAGCGTGCATAGTTTATAGACTCGCGTTCCTGTCGAAATGGTGGTGAAGCAGCGAAAACCGTAACATGGTGCAGAAGAATTTGAAGGTCCGAGAAGTGAGTTCGGAAGAATAGTGGCATTAATTCGTGTGGAGGAACCATCGGAAAAATGGACGTACCTGCCTCGACAGCATACCTCGTCGATCGGGTAGACGACAACCTACCGAGATGGTAATGTTTTTCATTTCCAATTACTGTCCTTCTTGCTGAAAAGATAAATATGAAAAGCACTTAATTAAAGAACTTATTTGATCGTTATATTGAATCTACTATCTTTTATTTCAACAAATCTAGTCCCTCCCAGTGGGTCTGGGTTCAATCCCAGTCGACGTCGGTGGTTTTTCTGAGGCGAAAAAATCTGGTCACGTCTTCCTTCGGAAGGGAAGTAAAGCCGTTGGTCCCGGTTCATATTCATGAGTCGTTAGGTAGGGTCCAGGTGGTGGAGTCGTCTTCCTGGCGTCGGTGATTGTCACCATGTGAGGAAATAGGCCGACGTAAAATAAAGATTAAAAAAAAAAAAATCTAGTCCCTATTTGCCTATTTCGGAGGATTAGTCCACATTGGCCGCATTTTTATTGAAAAACACAACTCGTTATTCCAAATCATCGGAAAGTTGGACTATTGTATACATTCGGACACCTCGAAATTAAACAAGAAAGCCATGCTTCACAATCACCTCAGAATCTGTAAGAAATCATGAGAAGCCGAAAATTATAACCTGACCATCAAATCCCCACAATTTAAATCCCAAAATCCACCCTCGTGCGATCACGAAGCAGATTGCCTGAGTCAAACGAAAAAGAACCTAAATCACGACTCATGCTGAGTGCTGATCAAGACTTCGAACGAGGGAGGACAGCGACGGAAAGGATACACACGTAAGAAGCCAAGTGGACCAACAGAAGAAGAAAAGAATAAACTAGGTAGGAAGCCTACCCGATAGAGGAAAGACAATGAAGAAGCCAACGCAGATAAAACATCGTCTTAATATCTTCTTCCCTCGACGATCGCGGTCGATCGGTCGATCCCGGACCCGAGCCGAAACCGGAGGGGCAGGTAGAAAAGAATCCTTTTTCTGCTTTGGTGTTTACTTCCCCCTTCTTGGCTTAAGGTAGATAGAGTCTGCAACGTACTTTTCGTGGAGATTTCGGTGGTGTTATTTTATGGCTTATGTAGGGTAAGGGTACCGTTGATGGGTGGATTTTTCAAAACTTGTTCATTGACGGTGGAGCTCAAGTTTGTTAGAAACAGTACCATTACCTTCATCAAACCATTTTTTTTGTTTTAGAATACATAATAAGAAAAGCAGGGCTGGTTCTTCTCTTGCATCATCACGGGAGGACCAACCAGCCAAGGAATCCTATACCTAAACGGCCGAATCAGATTGGAAAATTGAGAACTGGCTGAAAGGAAAAGGAGCGAGGGTCTCCTCGGCGGATGGAAGAAGTCGGAACCCAATTTTGTCGAGCACCAGGGAAGATGTATTGAACCAAAATGTCTGTATGGTACATAATGTAAACCCGCAGAACCATGGACAACTCGAAAAAATGGAGAAAAGGTTCCTGTTTAAAATATGCTTTTTTACGACCGGGTCTATAATGGGTATTCTGCTGCTGCTTGTTTGTATACGGCAAATACAAAATTCGTGATGATCCTTCTTCTTGCCGCCTTGCCTGCCTGAACGGCGGTCGGGGGTTGGGATGGCAACGGCGAGGCTTGCTTTTCGATAAGGACGATGGATGGAGATTGAGGAGGAAAGGTGAACGGTGGTGGACCTGCACAGGTATGGATGGGAGGACAATTTTCGGGCGTTTCGTGTGGTTATGCAAATATGTTTTTCTTTCTATCTTGGAACAGCAAAACCTTTTGGGTTTTGTGTACTTTTACCACATGCGTTGGGATGTTATTCCAAAGTTTAAAAATGTTTGATGATCCTCGATGGGTTTGGATTATCAGTTAAGGTAAACGTTCGTTTCAAGATGTATGCTTCTAGATAATGCACGAAAATGAAACAAAAACTTGTAGCAAATCGTGTATGATTTGCAAGTAGCGATTATAGAAGTTCAATTGTGAACATGCTTTAATTATGTACAATTGTTTGTCAGATACTGATCATATATTCAACTTGGTTTGCGATTATGCTGTGAATCAAAATGGTGACAACCGGTGAGACGATAGACGCTAAAATTCAATGTGTGTCAAGGATGCCAGATAATTTTGTTTCGTCTTGAAACGCGTACACTGAACCCAAACATCATCCTAAGATCGGATGAAAAGTAATTCGATTGCGCCCTTTAACGAAAAGCATTCGGAAATCGGATGATTATCTTATGGTTAGATCCGTATGACGATCATCTATGTTTCGTATGACAATCAACCAAATTCAATATGATGTTTGTTTCAAAAGTGTGTAGATTTATTAGCGATTTATGAATAATTTGAAGCAAATTTTTTTCACATTACACTTCCTCAACCGTTGAGCAAAAATTGCAACGGGAGAACAAAATATGAAGGAGTCAGAAAATATTTTTCCGTGATTCCGTAGGAAGCGAGCGGGTTTCGATCCTTTATTCGTGACGGTACCAGTTCTGATAGCGATTGATAGGTTTTTACCGAATGATGTAAAATGGGAATGTTTGTCATCCTCATTTCAAATGATTTGCGTTATAGGGCTTTAACAATGCAATACGCATTCAACTTTGGGATGAAGATTATTCATACAGCGTTCATCCAAATTTGAACGGGAGGTCAATTCACTTCGCGTATTATTAGTTGTTCAACAATAGAAGCATAATCATCTGGTTTCTAGAAAATCGTCCTCCGCCTGCATCTATCATTTGAAAATGCGATTTCAATGTTTCGATATCAACCGACGGAGGTTTCATTCGATAAAAGGAGGATGTTTGGGTTCAGTGTACACGGTAAATAGACAGAGTAATGGCTTGCCCACAAAGGATACACACAGAAAAAAAATTAAACTTAAAAGTTCACGCTAAATCGATATTCGCCTGGTTGACTCAAAACTTCGTTTTAACGACCATTATAATCGCTAAATATAATCTCGAAGTACAAGGGGTGTAGTATAGTCTTCAAATATATGTGCGTATTTCAATGTAGATATATTCAAAACCAAGATAAAATGTTTTTCCCACCTGGGTTTGTTTTTATTTTGCTACTTAGCTGTTGCTGTTGGTCAGGTGTAGATACAATCGAAGCGAAATTACGGGGGAGGGACGAGGTGGACATGTTAAAATGACAGCTGAGAGGGGATCAAGCGAATACATCTACACTAAGGTCTCTTTTTACACGGTTTGTTTTCAGCTATAACTCCAGAACGGAACAACTTATCGACCTCATTCAAATCAAATTTGTCGTTTTGGGCAAAAAGTAATCATCTTTTTTTACACGGTTTCATAGTAAAAGTGGAACGTACCCCCCCGTGTAAAAAAAAACCTTTGTTTCAAAAACTTGTAAATTAGCTCCATATAGTCCAAGTCCAGCTTACCTAGCAAATTTCTGATATCTTCCTTCTCTGGTTTCCCTCGGGCCCGTAGGGATGCGCAAAGATCAGATCTGGCAATTTCGAAATCGAGGCAATACTAGACAACGTGGTCCTGATGTCCTGATAACGTGCACCACAGTCGCATTGTCTGAGAGCCCTACGCGATAGAAATGAGAGCCTGATGAGTAGTGAATGGACATAAGACGACACATTACCTTGATAAAATCCCGGCTAATATCTAACCCTCTGAAAAATGATTTTTTTCGATACCTGTGGGAGAATGGAGAATAGGAGAATGGATCCTCCCTTAGCTCAGTCGGTAAAGGCGCAGCTACAAAGCAACACCATGCTGGAGGTGGCTGGGTTCGATTTTCGGTCTGGTCTAGGCATTTTTCGTCAAGGAAAATTTCTCGACTCCCTGGGCATGGGGTATGATTGTACTTGCAACACAATCATACTAATGCAAAAATGGCATCGAAAGCTCTCAATTAATAACCGAGGAAGTGCATTTAGAACACTAAGTTGAGAGCAAGCAATAAGCTAATTGTGAAAGCAATAACTTGAAATGCTAAAAAATAGAAACAAGAAGAAGGTAGAATGGAATGTAATCATCTACCCAGATCCCCTGAATCCCATTTTTGTTGCCAGCTGATCAAGGCAAAATCATTGAAGGCGATTAGTCGATAAATATCGCCTGCCATAGCGCCCACCTTAGCAAGTGAGTCCGCTTTCTCATTACCCGGAATGAAACAATGAGAACACTGCAATCAGCGATGAAACCAATCACGACACGTTGTTTCACTCAGAGCAGCATCACCGTAAACTGTTTTGAGCTCTCGATGTGCTTCAGCCGCCCTTTTCTTCCAATGAAAGAAGAAAATCAACACTTCCCGCAAATGACGATTATTTGGCACGAAATCAGACATCTTCAAACAACCAAAATATATAACACTAAACCAAAATCACTGATTTGGCAAAGCGGTTTGTTTACCATATGTCTGAGCTTGGTTTATGACGCTTGAGATGTACAACATTCGACCAGCACTTACTACTGGCGCCATCTATTGCTAAACAGCGGGAACTTAGTTGCGCACCTAGTAGATACATGGAAATTAATAAATAAGACCCGGTAGCCAATTTCGGGAGACTAACTTTATTGGAAAGGTCCTCACCTGGACCCTTCACAATTGGATTTATTTGGATTTATTTGATTGCAGCAACTCGACAAGCTCGATTGATCTGCCATTCAGAAATCGTACTATTGGCCAGGTTGATCCTCTAGGGAATCCTCTAGCCCGACCGCGGCTGCGGTGCTGCTGCTGCTGCTGATGCTGATAGTTACTCGTCAACTGATGGTGGTATTGGGAGTACGCAGATTTTCGCTGTTGGACGATTGAGGAATCCTGGTGCACCTCGTGGATTCGTGCTGCAGGCCAGCGCATCGGAGGCTGGTTTTCGTCGACGATGACAACTAGCTGATCCTTTTGCAACGTTACAGGAGGGTTACACCACTTGCTCCGTGGTTGTAGCTGAGCGAGGTATTCCACATGCCAGCGTTTCCATACTTGCTGGAATAGTTTCTGGTTTAGCTGCAAATGGTGGAGGCGATGTCTGGAATTGCATCGTAGTCGACGTCTGGGACGGACTGCACCCAAGTAACAATTTTAGTTTTATTCCAGCCGTATAGCATTCCTCCCGGCTTTGTTGATGAAACTACATTCAAAACTGTTTTGTCTACCAACACCTCCTCCATGCTTCTTTAAAGCCAAAATATGTACAAAGTGGCCCACTCTATAGACGGTTGTGAAAACAAGTTAATAAAACCATTATAAGTCCATAAAGATTTTTAATATATTCTAGTGATAGATACTATGACTACTTGAGAACCTTCATAAAACCATTTGGCTGCCATGAAAACCTGCATGCGGCCAAATGGCCACAGCTGTCAAACTTCACTGTGGTTGGTTTTTGTTGTTCTGCTTTGTTCGATTCTCTGCTCTTCTGATTCATTTAGCAGTAAATAAAATCGAAGAAAAAAGGTCAAGTGATGCGGGAAATTTTGTTCGATAGCAAAATATCCTAAGCAAATTGAGTTTTTTACAGCGTATCATATGCGCATTTAATTTTGTGGTGAATATTGGCACGATTAGAGCCGAAAATTGATGCGCCTCGGAAAGTATGCGAGTTCACAACAACAAACACAAAATTAATACAAATATTAATTCGATAAATTAATCATGAATTTCTTGAAAATTGATGGAATTCAATAAGGTTATCTAAGAAAACTGCAGAAATTGGTCTCCGATCTACAGTTCATTTGCAATACATTTAGAATTTGGTGCATTTATTTTTCCCTATTTCAATTATTTCGTATATTTCAATATGGCGATTGGAAAATAATCACAATTCTGGCATAAAGCCAAATTATCTTCGCAATGACTACTTTAAAACTATTTGGTTCTTTGGTGGCTTCCCTTAATGCCAATTTGCCGTTTAATGCATTTACTGGATGCAAAATGGTTTTAAAAGGGTTTTACAACTGACCATAATGAGATAATATAAATGAGTCCTAAAACGGCATTTCAAAACAGCATATTATGAGTTTATAAAGTCAAAATAAAACCTTTGATAGGAGTTAAAGGAATTTGAAAATCTAGGTTTTAAGATCGTTTTAAACAAGCTGTGTAGGTTCCCATAAACCAGACTAAAATATGAAACCTATTGGCAGCTCTTGGTGTCATAATAAAACCAAATTGATTTCTAGTGGCTTTGATAAAACCTTAATAAAACTTCATAAAGCAGTATGGTTTTGGCAATGTTACTTGGGCAGTGACGAGCTGATCAGACAATGACCCGGGGGGGGGGGCTGAAGAAGGGGGGGGGGGGAGAGCTTAGGGGGGGGGCGGGAAGTGGGGGGCGCTTTGCTTTGCACCAGAATCCTGCAAGGGGGGGTGGGGGGGGTGGGAGGTACTGGCGGGTGCGGGTGGCGGTCGTTCGGTGGGGGGGGGGGGGGGGGGGGGTGGGGGTGGGGGGGGGTTCGGTGTGGTTTTTTTTTTGTAACCAAGTTTTTGTTGTTGGTGTTGGGGGTGGGGGTGGGGAGGCAGAGGCGGGGGGGGGGGGGGGGGGGGGGTGGGGGGGGGGGGGGGGGGGGGGGGGTAGATCAAACACAAAGAGCCTTCGTGCTGAACCAGATGAACAACGCTACGTACGCCTTCGGAGGCGCATCTTTTCGGTGACGAGATTTGAGGTAGATTGGTCCCCAGAAAGCAACACCAACGACGGAGAAAGGTCTTGATGCGGTTACACGCTGTGATGGAAGTTCGACCATGAATTGTTCAACGGCCTTCGGTTTTGCTCGGAAGCAGATGGCGCACCGGTGAACTACACGACGAATGGTATTTCTGCCACCCTAATCTTGGTTACTACTCTAATTTTCGTTTTTGACGTAGGACTACGTCTGTGTTTTCAATACTGGCGTACACGTTCGAATTGCGAAAATTTGGATCGTCACGAAAAATATATAGATTTTTGAACGTTGATAACTAAGTCATTCCACGATTGATTTCCAAAATGTTTGCACCAATCGATCGGAACATTTTCTACGCTTCGATTTAAATATTTCGTACTATTGATTTTTAACATGCAACTAATAAAATTAACGCAAATATGAAGTGATGTCTTATAATATCGATTTCTCAGAGAAAATTTACCAAATGCACAGTACTTTCCGCGCACAGACTTCATATTTAAGTAAGGAACGTTTCCTAGGCAGCCATGAATGTTATATAACGGGTACACCTTTGCATTTTGATTTAGTTTTCCGGCGGTCGTGGAGCTGTGCAGAGTAGGATCTGCAGTTGGACGAGCAGTCGCTGCCCAGAGAGGCGTTGGTGCAGTTGGCTGTTGTTGCCGATGCTCCCGTCAACCTCGCTGCGAGAAAGATGGCTGCTGAAGCCTACGAGTTGGCGGGAAAAAGCCACCCGTGACAACGAGACAAGAATCAATCATCCCGCGAGATGAACCAAGAGAGAAAGCCCAAGTTCAATCGCGAACTGTGTCTCCCCCGTCAACTAAATCCGTCCTTTTCAGGACGACCAGATTAGTTTGCCAACTAAAGAGTTTATTTGGTTGAAATTTTCTCTTGCGCTGTTTGAAATTAATTTCAATTACCGCGCGCCGGCTGAACATAGCATTCATTAAACGTCGGGTCCCGTAGTAAATGACAAAGAAGGTTGAACAACCAACGAACGGAATTCGAGCCGAACTGCGTCACTTCAGACCGACCATGTGGCTGAGTTCGTTGTAGTTCCTAGCTATGCATAGCGGATTAGTTGCTGGCGGTGGCAAGCAAATTAGGAGAGTCTCGGTTAAGAAAATCATCCGTCTTGCGTGTAATAATTAAAACTAATTATTGTGGCGCAATAATTGAAGTTCGTCCCCTTTGATGCAATTTGTAACACATTGCCTTTGTTGGTACAGCCTTCCCAAGTAACATTGCCAAAACCATTCAGCTTTATTAAGTTTCATTAAAGTTTTATGAAAGCCACTAATAATCAATTCGGCTTTATTATGGCAGCAAGATATGCCAATAGGTTTCAAATTTTAGTCAGGTTTATAAGAACCTACACAGCTTCTTTACAACGATCTTAAAACCTTGACTTCTAACATTCCTTTTACTCCTATCAAAGGTTTTATTTTGACTTTATGAACTCATAAAATGCTGTTTTGAAATGCCGTTTTAGGACTCATTCATATTATCTTATTATGGTCAGTTGAAAAAGCATTTTAAAACCATTTTGCCTCCAGTAAATGCATTAAACGGCTAACTGGCATTGAGGAAAGCTACCAAGCGACCAGATAGTTTTATAGTAGCCATTGCTAAGATAAATTGGCTTTTTGGCAAAACTGTGATTTCGTGCAATCGCCATGTTGAAATATATGAAATAATTGAAATGTGAAAAAAATAAATACACCAAATTTTATATGTAATACAATTGAACTGTAGATCTGAGACAAACTTCGGTATTCATTTAGATAACCTTATTGAATTCCATCAATTTTCAGGAGTTTCATGATGTATTTACGGAATATAATTCTTTCAATTTTGTTTTTGTTGTTGTAAACTCGCATAATTTCCAAGGCGCATTAATTTTCAGCTCTTATCGTGCCAATATTCACCATAAAATTACATGCGCATATGATTTGGAGCATGATACGCTCGATGATACGCTATAAAAAAAAACTCAATTTGTTTTATATATTTTGCTATCAATCATAATTTCCCGCAACAGAAGAACTTTTTTCTGAGCCATTATTTCCTGTTGAATGAATCAGAAGAGCAACAAAGCAAAACAACAAAAACCAACCACGATATCGCCGTGAAGTTTGACAGCTGTGGCCATTCAGCCCTATGCTGGTTTTGATGGCGGCCAATAGGTTTTATGATGGTTCTCAAGTGGTCATAACATCTTTCACTAGAACATTTTCAAAATCTTTATGGTCTTAGAAAGGTTTTATTAATTTGTTTTCTCAACCGTCTATAGAGTGGGCCACTTTGTACACATTTCGGCTTTAAAGATGCATAGAGGAGGTGTTGGTGGACAAAGCAGTTTTGAATGTAGTGTCATCAACAAAGCCGGGAGGAGTGCTATACGGCTGGAATAGAACTGAAATTGTTAATTCTTTCGTGCACTAGCATCCGATGCTTCTAGCAGAACATTTTGATTCATCATCTTATCATTCAGTACCCTACAAGCGACACGTTCGGACGTGTTTTTCGCTTCCGTATCGTCGCGCGCTTTTGTTCGGAAAAAACGTTGTTAGTGAAGATTGTAGATCGTCATCGGACGATGTCGAGAAAGCGAGGAAAGGGCCATCATAGCCCTGCCAAGCAGGACCAAGCCTCATCCGAGGGCAACCGGAAGAAGAAGAAGAAGCGCCAATCGGACGTGGCCAGCGAAGCAAGCCAACGTACGGCGACAAACACAAGCGATGTCGGAGATTTCGGTGCCACAGCAGAGGACCCCAATGCTGCCGAGACAGGTGCGACCAAAATTAAACTGCCACCACTGGTGGTTAAATCGGTGCCTCTAGGCAAACTATTCAGCGACTTCACGTCGTTGGGTATCAAGGCGGAGTACAAACTCACCGGCATCGGCACCAAGGTCATTCTGCACACCCAAGCGGAATTCGACCTAGCGAAGTCGTTCCTCAAGGATTCCAAGGCAGAATTCTTCACCCACGACATCCCTGGTGAGAAACCCTTCAAGGCAGTCATCAGGGGCCTACCGAACTTCGATCCCAAGTCGATCGAGTACGAGCTGAAGGATCGGTACAAGTTAGCTCCACTCGCCGTCTACCGGATCAAGAGGAGGAACGAAAAGAGGCACCCGGACTCCCTTTTCCTGGTTCACTTCAAAAAGGGAACAGTGACCCTCAGTGGGCTGCAAGCCGTTCGTATCATCGGATCTGTCATCTGCCGGTGGGAGCCATACCGAGGCGGTCGTCGTGACGTCATTCAGTGCCAGCGATGCCCCAACTTCGGTCATGGTACCCGCAACTGCAACATCAAGTCCCTGTGCAGCACCTGCGCCGAAGAACATGCCACATCCGACTGCCCATTGAGTGGATCCGAAACTGTGGAGTACAAATGCGCCAATTGTGGTGGCGCTCACCAAGGTTCCGACCACCAGTGTCCCAAGCGCGAGGACTTTAAACATATCCGCAAACAAGCATCGACCAGCAACCAACCGGGAAGGAAGAAGAACAAGGAGTGTCCCCCCGGCGCTCACTGAAGCTCAATTCCCAGCACTCCAAGCAAGACGTAGGCAGCCGCCTCCCGCCAACAACCACAGAACCCCCAGTGCCCCCGCCATGGGTTCCCAAGCAAGCCGGTCAGTCCAGCAACCCCCCCCCCCCCCTGCTGCTGCCAACCAGCCGAATCAACGCTCCACCCCCGCTCCTGGCACGTCGTACTCCCAGGTTGCGGCCGGTGACGCCGAAGAAGATGACTCGCTCACTGACGAGGAACTCGCCACCGTCCTGGTGGAAGCCATCATCATCAGACGAACCTGCAAGACCCGAGCCGAGCAGATTCGCGCAGTAGCCTCGTTCATCACCAAACATGGCTACTAAACCGCTAACCATCGTCACATGGAACGCTTGCTCTATACGAGCAAAAAAAAATTGAGCTTGCCGACTTCCTTGGAAGGCACAACATCGACGTGGGCCTCCTCACAGAGACCCATCTCAAGGCAGGTGACAGCCTCTAGTTGCCTGACCACAACATCATTCGGCTCAATCGCACCAGCTCCAGGGGGGTGGCATTGCGGTCGTCGTGAAGAAAGGACTCAAGTACCACATTCTACCTCACATTGATACCTCTGTCATCGAAGCGTTGAGTGTGGAGGTGGAAACAACTTCCGCAAACATCCGATTCATCGCCGTCTATTGCCCTCGGCAGTGTGCTGACAGCAACGGAACGGCAACGAAATTTAAGAACGACCTAGCCAACATCGCTCGGACCACTTCCCGGTTCGTCATAGGCGGGGACCTCAATGCCCGGCACGAAGCTTGGCGGAACTATCGGCGGAACCGGAATGGAAGTCTGCTGTTCGACCATGCCCAGCTCGGACTGTACACGGTGCAGTTCCCAGACGAACCAACATTTACCTCGCGGGTGGGGAACCCATCCACCTTGGACATCTTACTGACCAACACCAACATATCCAAGCCGGTGGCTCACAACGACCTCAGCTTCGACCACCAACCGGCTGCCTATGAAAGGACTACCACCGCGTCAACTGGGTGTCGTTCGGACGAACGGTAGACAACAACATCGACGATAATCCGCCCCTCGCCACCATTGAGGACATCGACCGAGCACTGGAGGGACTGCAACGAGCCATTGGTTTGGCTGATGAGACGTGCGTGCGACGAGTTCCGATGAGGGGTAAGTTTGTCGCAATTGATTCCCACACCCAACTGTTGATCCGCCTCAGAAATGTTCGTAGACGCCAGTTTCAGAGGACTGGGGATCTGGACAAAAAACAAGAAGTGACCAATCTGAATAGGCAGATTGCTTCCAGAATGGTCTCACTACGAAATGAAAATTTCGGGCGCATGGTCCAAAACCTGGACGACCGCTCCAGACCATTCTGGAAGGTTGCTAAGGTCCTAAAAACTCATCCCAAACCTGTTCCTCCGCTCAAGGTTGCCAACAACATTTTAACCTCAGGAGAAAGCAAATGCGATTGGCAATCACATCGCTTCGTCGCATCTGCTTGGCTCGACTATCCTAAGTCCGCGCGAAGGTCAGGTTGAACAATGCGTCCAAAATCTGAATGCCTCCCTTGTGTCGTTCCTCCGGAGGATAGAATCACCGTAGAACACATTTGCTCAGCGCTGAAGTTCTCCAAAAACATGAAGGCTCCCGGGTTTGACGGAGTTTTCAACTTAATACTTAAAAGACTTACCATCAAAGTCTACTCTTTACTGAGTGCCATCTTCAACAGATGTTTGGAGTTGCACTATTTTCCAAGCGTCTGGAAGATGGCAAAAATCATCCCAATCCTAAAACCCGGCAACGCTCCAACTTCACCCACAAGCTACAGACCAATCAGCCTTCTCTCAGCGCTGAGCAAATTGTTCGAGAAACTAATTCTCAACCGTCTGCTTGCGTTTGTCGAGGAACACAAAATCCTTCTTCCGGAGCAGTTTGGGTTTCGGAAAGGCCATTCCACTACACATCAGCTAGTACGGGTGATGAACCTCATCCGAAGAAACAAAGCTGTATCCAAGTCCACAGCCATGGCATTGTTAGACGCCGAGAAGTGTTATTTCTGTTTGCAGATGACACAGCCATTGCCGTCAAGGGCCGAAAGGCCCTTGAAATCACCACCAAACTCCAGGGATCCCTAGACACCTTTGCTGATTATGCTAAAACCTGGAAAATCAAAATCAATGCCTCCAAAACCCAAACAATAATGTTTCTGCACCGATATTACGACAAACGCAAGCCCCCTCCGGATTGCACCATTATCATGTACGGCACAAGGGTTGAGTAGTCTGCCAAAGTCATCTACCTAGGGTTGATGTTTGATGAAAAGCTCCTCTTCCGCTCCCATATAGATAGGGTCGTAGCTAAGTTTTCCGCCCTAGTTAGGTGTCTGTATCCGCTAATTTGTTGCAGATCCCACCTCTCTAGGACAAACAAACTGGCCGTCTACGAACAAATCATAGCACCCGCACTACTACCAAAACCGCTGCCGAATGGTGTTAGTCAAAAGTTGAATAGCTGGGTGTAGAAGTCGTTCGCGTTGACAGCAAACGGGTGTGACCCTGGTAAAAAAAATGTGATGGCGAGAATCGAAAAATTGTCAGACTGGCCCAATCGTCCACCAATGCGTAAAACCTCGTCATGAACAATAGCCATGAACAATTGAACCAGCGAAATCGTGATTTCGGAGAGACCATCTGGTTTTCCGACAATGCCTTCCATTCCGCATCAAAACTGTCCTACTTCAGCGGTACGAAGTTCAGTTGTTGTTAACGGCGAAGCAATGACTCGTTCAGCCTGCGGTAGTTGAAGATTCTTGAAATACCGCTGCCAGTAGGCAGTAATGCGTAACATACGCTGGTAGCTTGAGAATCTACCTACGTAATCCTCGATGAATGTTGGCGAAGAGGAAGATGCGACTACAAGCGATGATTTTCTTGCTTCCTTGGCTGACTCGGCGTCAACAGCTTCGTCAACTGGAACTGCCCAAGTGTCCCTTTCTCCTCGAAACCATGGAAGACCTTCCCACCACAGTCTGCTACTGATCAAGTCTGCAGCTGAAAGTCCTCTCGAAATAATGTCGGCGGGGTTTCTTCGTCCTACTACGTGACGCCACTCGCAGTTTTCCATTCTCTGTTGGATTTTGGAAACTCGGTTTCCAACAAAAGTTGACCAAGCTGACGACGTAGCTCTCAGCCAACACAAAACTGTGGTTGAATCTACCCAGAAGTAGGCCTTGTAGGTGATTCGTAACGCTTCGGAGACCTTCTGGTAGAGTTCAGCTGACAGAAGAGCGCCGCAAAGCTCCAAACGTGGAATACTCTGCTGTTTAAGTGGAGCAACCTTCGAACGAGGCGTCAATAAAGCGGCCTTGACTTTCCCTGAAGCATCCGTTGACCTGATATAGGCACACGATCCATATGCGACTAAAGAGGCATCCAAGAACAAGTGAAGCTCCACAGAAGTCGCGTTTGGTAGAATGACGAATCGATCAATTCGAAGTGAATTCAGACGAGGAAGTTCGGTGTAGTATTCGGTCCAATGTGTCTTCATCTGCTCTGATAGTTCCTTGTCCCAATCGTGCTGCTTTCCGGTGTCCCCCTTCAATCACCACAATGCCTGCATGAAAGTTTTGGCGACAAAAACCACCGGCCCTACTAAACCCAGGGGATCGAATAATTTGGCAATGCAGGAAAGAAAGCTTTGCTTCGTAACGACTGTTGCAGGCTCAATTGTTACTTCCGGAACTACGTATATCAGCTGATCCGAGCACGGCTCCCAGTGTAGACTTAGTGTCTTGATGGACTGACCCTTGTCAAAATCCACCGAAGGCTGCAGGGCACAGTTCTGTTCCAAAACTCCTTCCAGAACTTCAAGACAGTTGCTTGCCCACTTCCGTAATTGAATGTCGGTCAAGTTGAACATGGCATCAATTTGTTCCCGTAGTTCGATGGCTTCAGTGACTGTTTTTGCGCCCGAAAAAAAATCATCGACATAAAAATCCCCGCGGTTTGCCTTTGCTGCGAGGGGATAGGTCTCCCTTTCATCCTGTGCTAACTTCTGTACGACTCGGGTGGCTAAGTACGGAGCCGAAGCCGTTCCGTATGTTACAGTCTTCAGCCTATATATCCGAATTGGTTCGGATATTGATGGACGCCAGAATATAAGCTGAAAGCGGCAGTCTCCGGGAAACAAAAGAATCTGCCGATACATTTTTGCGACGTCCGAAATTATCATAACCGGATGTAAGTGGGATCGTATAGTGATGGATTGCAAGTCCTCTTGAACGATTGGGTTCACCAGCGTTGCGTCGTTCAGGGATACTCCGGTGGAACTCGTACTGCTCTCCTCGCTAATGACTGGATGATGTGGAAGGAAGTATGCTGGCCCTGATGCTACATCGGATTCGTTGAGTTGCTCCCTATGCCTCAACTCCTCGTATTCGTGCATAAGCTTCCGGTATTCGGCCGCTAGTTTTGGATCACGCCCAAAGCGACCCTCAATCATTCGAAAACGGTGGAGTGCCGTACATCGATTGTCACCCAACTTGTCCACCGCATCGTCCTTAAACGGAACTCGAACCATGTACCGTCCATCCTCGCAACGAACAGTAGTTTCACTGAAGAACTTTTCACAGTAGGCTTCCGATGGAGAGTGGAGGATCGTTGAATCGTTCTCTCTGGCCCAGAATCGTTCCATGTCACGATGAATGTCGGCAGTGGTTGCGACGTTGCAGATGACGGAAGACCTTGACTGTTTTTCAGGTGTTTTACCGCTGATAATCCACCCGAAGACAGAGTTCACTAAGCAAGGAAGAGATTCGCCCAATGGAATACGACCTGCGACATTGAAAAGGTCGAAGAACAGCTCTGCTCCAAGCACAACATCAATGGCGCCGGATTGGTAGAATTACGGATCAGCTAACTGGATGCCGGTTGGTAGCGACCAAGACGAAGCATCGACAGAGATTGATGGGAGATCTACAGTGACCTTCGGAAGGATGAAAGCTTCGATGGTGGCGGAATACTTGGAGACTCGAGACTTCACTGTTGTCTGGAACTTGCAGCGAACCTCAGTCGACGCTTGACCGATTCCTGCGATCGGAAGGTTTACCTTGCAACGCCGAACCTTCATGCGTTGCACCACTCGCTCCGTCGCAAAACAGCACTCGCTGCCCGAATCCAGCAATGCTCGTACTGGATATTCATTGCCGCTATCGTCCACCACGAGGATGACGGCTGTAGCTAGAACGATTCTGCTTCTGACTCCTTCTTGTGTTGTAGGGTTGAAACGCCGGTATTTGCTGCGGGCGTTGATGACACAGGTCCGCTACTACTGCCCGGCTGGCTGGAAGCACTAGGTTGATCCGATTGATGAACTACGGATGATTGCCTGCTGATTTTTGATCTAGATACGAAGCACAGCTGCCTGTGATGACGTCCTCGACATTTCCAACAGCTATTCTCCGACGAACAGTCCTTTGCCATATGACCTCTACGCAAACAATTGCGGCAGAGTTGATTACGCCGAACTACTTGCTCCTTTTCGTCAACAGTCATGTTGGAAAATTCGCTGCACTGGTACAGGGAATGTTGATTAGAACACGCTGGACGTTTGCGCAACTCTTGCTGTACAGCGCCGTGATTCCCTGCACTTGGTGGATTGGGCTTCTTGTTGATAGCTGTGTTGCAACTGTCTCCAAAACGTTGACACGGCGTTGAAGAAACTCAATCAGCTGTTGGAATTTCACAGTTTCGTTTACCTCTGCGTATTCTTCCCAATCACGCCTCGTTGTTGAATCCAATCGCGTACTGAGCAGGTGAATTAGAAGAACATCCCAATGCTCGGTTTTTTCCCCCAGTTGTTTCAGAATTTTAACATTTGTTTGGAATTTGTCGATTAACGAGTGTAGTTCCACTGCCGGGATGCCGGGGTCCCGGGGTTTCCCGGGAAAAGTAACAATTTTTATCCCGAACCGGGGGGTTCCACCAAGTGATTATATACCCCCCCCCCCCGTGGAGGAGTGGTGTGGGGGGGAATGTGGGGAGACAATGGATCGTGTTGAAATAACGTCAACAAGTAATCGTCATTATTGGTATTGAATTCGTCATCATTGTGTAAGAAGAGAATGGAAGCACAATTGAAATTGTAAATAAAACCTTAACTATACTATACCTAATTAGAATTAATAATTGAAAGTATTTACAGATTCTACCCTAAAATTAATTTGAACTATACATTGAATTAGTGAATTACTGAGTATGAGACCGATTGTAATTAGATTGATATTGAACTAAGATAAGATAAATAATAAAAATAGATATAACAGCTTTGAGCTGTCGCATCATCAATTAGTCGACTTGCTTCAAGGAGTTCAGAAAAGAAAATTCCCGCAACATTCTCAAAGAATCGCTGTCAAGATGCAACGATCATTCGTCTGCCAGACCCGATCGAGAGCCAAAGCTACCCAGGGTGCTGCTACTAACAGCAATAAATCTGGAGCTGATGATTGTGCTATTAGTGATGATCCGGTCGCGACATGGGATGATAGCTTCGAGCCTTCAGTGATCGATTACGAGCACGGAAATCTGTGTGAGTGTGCGGAATGTGATCGACCTAACAACGCCGAGTTGTATATGGTCCAATGCGTAGGATGTAAGCGTTGGTATCATTTCTCATGTGCCAAGGTTGACACGATAACGGTGCGTGAAAAAGACTTCTCCTGTTCGCAGTGTACCTCTAAGGCGTCCCCACAAACTGCTTTTTCTACTGCTGGACGATCCAGCGTTGCCAATTCGCGGAGAGCTCAGATAGCCCGTGAACTAGAACGATTGGAGGAAGAAAGGCAAATACACGAGAAAGTGGAAGAGCAACGACTACGGATGGAAAAGCTACTGGTCGATAAAGCAATGAAGGACAAACTGGAACGAGAAAAGGACTACATTGCTCGTAAGCATGAGCTACTTCTTCAACAGGACGATGATGTATCTAGTACACGAAGTCGGCGTAGTAGTAGAAGTAGCATCCAAAAGGTGGAAGCATGGGTTAGGCAGCATGTGGTCAATCGGTAACAATCGAGAAGAACGTGGCGGCAAACGTTACTGAGCCCGGAAACATCGTTCAAGCGACACCAACGCCTGGTGGTACGTCAACTCCGTTGATGAGCAGCGGAATATCTGACATCGACGAAGATGTACATTCTGTTCCTCGAACCATCGATAGTGTCACCATCGGGGAAAGTGCGGGAAACGAGTCGGATTCAGTAAACGAACTGCGCAATCCATCAAGCAATTTGATTCCTCCAAAAGTGCAATTAGTGAACAGTCAACCTTATGCTCGCCTTCTGGAAGAGTCCGAGCTCGAACCGATGCAGATTGCAACTTATCCGATGTCAACCAGAACGGGAATAATTCCAAAGATTGTTCCGAAGTTCATGGGGAATTCCTCTCCATACGAAATTTGGCATCGTGAAACCAATGAGTTAAGGACGCAGCAATGTCTTGAGCTTCAACGACAGCATGATGCTGAACTCAAGCGTCATGGGCAGCGTGAGCGTGAGCTGGAAGATCGTCTCAAACGCGTGGAAGTTCAGCGTGACCTGGAATGGCAACGACTGTGTCAAATCGAAGATGGTTTAAAAAGGCAACGTGATCTAGTAACAAAGCACCAGGAGGAGAATGATATAAGGCGCACTCGTGAACAAGTTGAAGCAGTCAGAACAACAACATACGACGGAACGGGACCAATTGATGAAAGTTGTAGCCGCTTTGCATAAGCAACTTGAAATGAGTCATCAACAGTACCAGACCCTAATGACGGCAAAACAGCAGGAACAAGCGGAAGGAGAAGAAGATCTACGAAGATTTCGATCGTTGGAGCAACAACTGGCTGAACATCAGGAACTACTTCACCTACGAGAGCAGAACCGTCCAATTCGAGCAACGGAGTTACAACAGGTGTCACCAGTGGTATCCACACAGCCAATGCTACACGTGAGTACGAATCGTATTCTCGAATCGGAGCGAGGTGAAATAAACAACTGCTCCAACATTCCGACACCAAATCCAAGTGTCGTTAGTTCGTTAAACAGATTAGGATCGCCTCGTACGTTTATTATACCCCCAGAATTAGGACCTTCTTTTGTAAGACGACATGGTCAACCACAGTTCAATCCGTCAGGGCCTTATTATGTAGGACCACAGAATCAATTCCCTACGGTACAATATGGTCCAACACATCATCAACTAGCTGCTAGACAGGTAATTCCTAAAGAGCCCCCGGTTTTCTCTGGGGATCCAATCGACTGGCCACTTTTCATAAGTAGCTACAAGCATTCCAATGAAGCTTGTGGATATTCGGACTCAGAAAATCTACTACTCTTGCAACGTTCACTCAAAGGCGCAGCAAAGGAATCGGTCAGTAGTTATCTTCTGCACCCGTCAACTGTGCCACAAGTTCTTTCCACCCTTCAGACTTTGCATGGGAGGCCTGAACAGATCGTGCATAACATGGTTGCCAAAGTACTTGCGACTCCAGCGCCAAAGGCTGAAAAGCTGGAAACATTAGTTCAGTTTGGCTTAGTTGTCCAAAATGTATGCGGACATCTGAAGGCTGTCGGTATGGAAAACCACCTTTCCAACCCTACCCTTCTCCAGGAGCTCGTTGATAAGCTGCCAGCAAATATCAAATTTAGTTGGGCGCTCTATCAAGAGAACCTTCCAATTGTTGACTTGAACGTTTTTGGTGAGTATATGGGAAAGGTGACATCTGCAACCAGCAGTGTTACAAACCTATGTATGACAGCAAAATATCCTAAGGAGGAAAAATACAAGATCAAAGGAAAAGGCGTACGTGAACGCACACGCTGCCCATGACCAGAGAAATTCAGGCTCTTCTAGTAACCAATCCAAGAGCGAATGACGGGAGCTCCAAACGAGCCGCAAGAGCAAGGAAAGTGAAGGAGATAAACGGTGCATTACGTGTAAAGCAACGGACCACATTATAGCGAATTGTTCATCTTTCAAGAAACTGCCATTGGATGAACGTTGGAAAGTGGTGAAGAAAAATAAGCTGGGTCGCAGATGCCTCTTGTCGCACACTCGTTGGCCTTGTGAAGGTGAAGTCTGCGGCTTCAAAGGTTGCCACAAGCGCCATCATAAACTTCTGCATTATGAGCCCTGTTCGAGCAATCCGTGGTTACCACCAACGCTACCGTCACCATCCATCGTCAGCCAGTTTCTTCGACGCTGTTCAAGATACTTCCGGTGACGTTGTACGGGAAGAACGGTTCCATCGATACCTACGCGTTTCTGGACGATAGATCATCAGTCACCCTGGTAGAAAAGGCCATAGCAGATGAGCTTGGAGCTGAAGGAAAAGCACAATCACTGTGCATCCAGTGGACCAGCGGGATCAACAAAAAGATTACTACTACACAACTGATGAAGCTGGGAATATCAGGACCTGGTTCTAACAAGCGGCTTGATTTATCAGAAATATATACTGTTGAGAACCTGGGATTACCAGAGCAGTCGTTGGACTTTGAAAGTATGAAGGAGCAGTACAAGCATTTCCGGAACCTGCCAGTAAAGAGTTTACAGAGGGCCGTTCCTGGTTTGCTAATCGGATTGAACAATTCTCATCTCATGGCAACATCGAAGCTTCGTGAAGGAGAAGAACAGGAACCAATCGCAGGGAAAACTCGTTTCGGATGGGTAGTTAGCGGAAACCTACGAGGAGGAGCTCATCAGTTCCAACACCGGCAGATGCACAAGTGCGTTGAACCGGCAGAGCTGAACTTGTACGAATACGTACAAGAATTTTTCTCTGTGGAAAGTCTAGGAGTTTCTGTGGCACCGAATTTGGAAGGAAGTGAAGATCAGTGAGCTCGTCGAATCCTCGAAGAAACAACGGTGAGAACAACGAGTGGAAAGTACGAAACTGGACTCCTGTGGACACAAGATTACATCAAATTCCCGGATAGCAAACCGATGGCCGAACGTCGACTAAAATGTCTTGAAAAGCGTCTTGAGAAGCATCCGCAACTCTACGAAAGCATTAGACAACAAATAGCGGATTATCAGACAAAAGGTTACATCCATGTGGTAAAAGATGAGGAAATGGCAGGATTTGACCCACACCTTACTTGGTACCTTCCTCTCGGAGTAGTACTAAACCCTAATAAACCGGGGAAGGTAAGGGTAATATGGGATGCAGCGGCAAAGGTAAACGGAGTCTCGTTAAACTCAATGTTGCTAAAAGGTCCTGATTTACGGACACCCCAGCTGTCTGTTACGTTCAAGTTCCGCCAAGGAGAGGTGGCATTCTCTGGCGATATCCAGGAAATGTTTCTGCAGCTCGGAATCGGAAGAAAGGACCGAAGTGCTCTGTTGTTCATGTTCCGCAACTCGCCATCCCAACCTATGATTACTATGCTGTCCGATGTGGCGAACTTTGGAGCGACGTGTTCACCAGCTCAATCGCAGTATGTAAAAAAACTTGAATGCTGCGGAAAACGAGCAGGATCATCCAAAAGCTGCGGCAGCAATCAAAAACAGGCACTACGTTGACGATTACTTGGACAGTGTCAACACGGAGGAAGAGGCAATTGAACTTGCTCTGGAGGTTGCGAAGGTCCATCAAAAGGCTGGTTTACACATTCGTAACTGGGTGTCAAATAGGCTCAAGGTTCTAGAAGCAATAGGACAAGTCAATCCAGCTACTGTCAAGAATTTCTCGATGAATAACCAAAGTGGATTTGAGCGCCTACTTGGAATATCTTGGCTGCCGATTGAAGATGTGTTCTGCTTTTCACTCAGGCTACAAGAAGATCTTCAAGCACTGACGGAAGGTGTGATTGCACCAACCAAACGAATGATGCTGAGCTTTGTGATGAAAATCTACGATACACTGGGGTTGGTAGGTTTGCTGATTGTCCAAGGGAAGATCCTTATTCAGGAAGTATGGAGAGCTAAGGTGGATTGGGATGAGCAGATACCGGAGGATATTTTCAAGGCATGGAAACTTTGGTTGCAAGCTCTGCATGAATTGGACAGCGTAGAAGTTCCTCGTTGCTACTTTCCGGGGTATGATGTGAACAGTTATGATTCCCTAGAATTACACATGTTTGTTGATGGCAGTGCTCAAGCATATTCTGCCGTCGCTTACTTCCGAGTTAAGGACCGTGGGCAGATACGATGTGCTCTTGTTCCTTCAAAAACTAAAGTAGCCCCACTACAGTTAACATCTATTCCGCGCTTGGAATTGCAGGCAGCGGTCCTCGGTGTACGTCTTCGCAAAACCATCGAAGAAGGGCATTCCATCCAAGTGAAGCGCACATACTTTTGGAGTGACTCCAGTACAGTTATTTCGTGGATCAGATCGGACACTCATCGATACCGACAGTACGTCGCATTTCGCGTCAACGAAATTCTAAACCTTTCGAAGGATGATGAATGGCGGTGGTTGGGAACGAGGATCAACGTCGCCGATGAGGCTACAAAATGGGGAAAAGGCCCGAACTGTAAACCAGATAGTCGGTGGATGCGTGGGCCTGCATTTCTCTACGAAGGAGAGAGTGAATGGCCGAGCAGTGAATACGAGAATAAACCAGAAGAAACGAAAGAGGTGTTACGATCAGCGTATATTGGCAGCCACTTCCTAGCTGTTCCGATTATCGAAGTAGAACGGTTCTCCAAATACGAGCGTCTGTTGCGGAGCGTCGCTTACGTCTTCCACTTCCAGGAGAAGAGTTTGCGGCAAGTTAGAGGTTCGCTGTCTGGTGGAGCAGATTTATTGAGTAGTGATGAGTAGCAGAAAGCAGAGAGAACCCTGTGGCGACTTGCGCAATCGGATTGCTATCCAGACGAGGTAGCTATTTTAAAGCAGAACGTTCAATTGACCCAAGAACGGAAGAAGGTGTTGCATGGAAGCAACATCACAGATGGATAGCCGCATCACAGCTGCCGACTACATCGCATATGATACCAAATACCCAATCATTCTACCGCGAGGTCATCGGATTACCAATCTAATTCTGGATTGGTATCACCGCAAATTCTGTCACGCAAACAATTAAACGATTGTGAATGAAGTACGACAGAGATTTCACATTGCAACGTTGAGAACCCGAGTACACTCTGGAGCGCTGCGATGCTAGTGGTGCCGTGTGTATAAATCGAAGCCCGTAGCACCAAAAATGAGCCAACTGCCTCAGATCCGGGTAACGCCGTTCCTGCGACCGTTCACGTTTGTAGGAATCGATTATTTCGGTCCATACTTCGTTAAGGTTGGACGTAGTTCTGTCAAGCGACGGATGGCAGTGTTTACGTGTCTTACAGTTCGAGCAGTACACCTAGAAATAGTCTTCAGTTTGACAACGGACTCGTGCAAGAAGGCCATTCGACGGTTTGTCGCCAGCAGAGGAGCACCACAGGAAATTTATACGAACAACGGTACGAATTTTGTTGGCGCTAGTAGAGAGCTAGAATGCGAGATACAGGAAATCAACGTTTCAATGAGCAGTACTTTCACGGATGCAAACACCAAATGGCGGTTCAACCCTCCCTCTGCCCCTCATATGGGTGGGTGTTGGGAACGTATGGTACGATCAGTGAAGACAGCATTGGGAGCATTGCCTACGTCGCGGAAGCTAGACGACGAGTCTTTCATGACATTGTTGTCCGAAGTAGCGCATATGGTCAACTCGCGGCCATTGACGTACATGCCACTGGATAACGAAGAGCGGGAGTCATTGACTCCGAATCATTTTCTCATGCTTAGTTCTAGTGGTGTTCGACAACTAATCAAGGCACCCGTGGACGAAAAGAAAGCTCTAATGAGAAGTTGGAGGCTGTTACAGCACATGTTGGATGTTTTTTGGCGTCGTTGGATCGTAGAATGATCTCTCGGCACACTAAATGGTTCAAAGATGTCGTGCCAATTGAGGAGAATGCGCTAGTTCTGATCGCAGACGAAGGAGTCCGAAACCGTTGGCTGCGGGGTCGTGTGATCCGCATCTATCCAGGCAAAGATGGTGTAGTGCGCTGGGCAGATGTGGAGACATCTAGTGGAGTTTTGCGGAGACCCGTTTGTAAACTTGCAGTTCTTAATGTTAGCCCTGAAGCCGGAGCAGGGACTCAAGAAGATGCTGAATTCGAAGCAGAGATTAGTGGAGATGGTGACGTCGAAGCAGTCTTCGAGCGACACGAGGGGGAGAATGTTCCAACGAGTGATTATATCCAACGACCCCTCGTACGACTGTAACGTTGTGGAAGATAATGTGGGAGACAATGGATCGTGTTGAAATAACGTCAATAAGAAATCGTCATTATTGGTATTGAATTCGTCATCATTGTGTAAGAAGAGAATGGAAGCACAATTGAAATTGTAAATAAAACCTTAACTTTATTATACCTAATTAGAATTAATAATTGAAAGTATTTACAGATTCTACCCTAAAATTAATTTGAACTTTACATTGAATTAGTGAATTACTGAGTATGAGACCGATTGTAAGTAGATTGATATTGAACTAAGATAAGATAAATAATAAAAATATATATTTACAGCTTTGAGCTGTCGCATCATCAATTAGTGACTTGCTTCAAGAGAAAAAAAAAAACCTCACAAAGGGGGTACAAAAAACCCACAAAACGCCGAGAACTCGCGAAAAACGAGCGCGGAGGGCTCGGAATAAAAAAAAAATAACAGGAGGAGAGTGTGGGCTGGATGGATTATACTCAATCAAAAATCAATTAAGAGGCGAAACGGGAAAAAATAAAAAAGATTGGGGAATGGGGCAATTTGGCGTTTTAGAGGGGGGGAAAAAATTATAATATATAGAGGATGTGTTTGTGTGGTGTGGGGTGGGAGGTGGGAAATCGGGCGAGTGGGAGGGATGGCGAGAAGGAAGAAGCGCGCAAATGGCGGCGGACGGAAACCCACCGGCCGAGGGAACACCACAGAACTCAGTGGGCGAGACGGGAGCGGGAGGAAAGAACGAAAAGGGAAAAATGAAGGGGAAAAAACAGGGACTCAAACCGGAGAAGGCAGGTGGTATGACCAAAAGGTAGCCCAACAGGCGAGGGGGAGCAAAAGGGGGAAGGTGCGGAGGGTTGGCGGAAAAAAGAAAGGATACCAGAGGGAGACAGAAAAAAAACGGGGAAAAAGGGAAAAAAAAGAGGAGGGGAAAAATGGAGAGGAGATACAAGAGCCAAAAGAGAGAAGAAAAAGTGAGGGAAGAAACTGTCGAAATTCGCCAAAGAATTCCCCTTGTCTGGCAAGCGATCTGCGGATGTGGCAAAATGAGTCAGCCCTTCATCACCTCTGGGACCGTCAACGGACAAATCTACAAGGACAAATGCCACCAAAAACGACTTCTGCCCTTCTTGAGATCTCACGATGGCCCGACACTGTTTTGGCCGGATTTGGCATCTTGCCACTATGCCCGGCCCGTCTTAGACTGGTACAAAGATAATAATGTAGTTTTTGTACCAAAAGACGTCAACCCTCCAAACACTCCGGAACTTCGCCCAATTGAAAAATTTTGGGCAATCATGAAGGCAAAGCTCATTAAAACTCCAAAACTGATAGAAAATGAACTTGAACTAAATAAAGTGTGGTTAAAAGTAAGTAGGTCCTGACTTGCTTACTTACTTTTAACCACACTTCATTGCCCAAAATTTGATGAAAGGGGTCAAGGCAAAGGTGCGGGCATTTGGGTTGGGAGAAGAGGTTTAATAAACCAATGATGTCAAAAATTAACCATTTAGTAGTACTTTATTTCCAGAATGTTTAAAAAGAATCGGGCTCAAGGAAAATTTGATGACCTATTTTGTGTGTCCAAATTTCATCGAATACAGTCTTTAGAAACAATCATCCGCCTTATTTTATCGAACGCCGATCAATCTATCAATGAACACAAAAGTACTGGGAATATGGCTAGACTAAAAACTTAATTTCAAACATCATATTCAACTTAAAAGAGATTAATGCGAACACGTAATTGCATCATTGAAAAGTATAAGCAGCACCAAATTTGGAGCAGACCGAAGGTCATTACTTCGGACCTTGAACACCATGCTTGTTTCCAGATTGATCTACGGAGCACCAATAATCAGCCGCGCTAAGAAAACAGATCTAATCAGGCTATGCTCCATATATCACCAAGGAATCCGAATAGCTACTGGCGCATTCCACTCCAGCCCAATTGAAAGCCTCTTATCAGAAAGCGGACGGTAACCACTGAACCTAAGAAAATCTGAAACATTTATTTTATACTCTACAAAACAAATTTCCCGAACAATAATCACCCCAACTTGCGCTCTAGCAAAGCAAGCAAACGAGAAAGCAGATATCCTAAACATTCGACCAACAAATGTCATCACAACTCAACCTAACTATAGCAACATAAAACGGATACACGGAATAATCTTAACGGCACCTCACAACCCTCACACCTGTTGAAAAAAGAGCCCGATTCAACGAAACATATAAAACCAAATAGCTTCATCATAAGCACATATACACAGACGGATCCAAAACTAGTCAAGGAGCAGGTAGCGGGATTTTCTCCAATGACTTGGAATTCAGCATCAATCTCCCCAAACATCTATCTATTTTCAGCGCAGAAGCATATGCAATAAACAAAGCAATTAACCTCAATCCGACAGAGCTATCGGTCATATTCAGTGACTCCCAAAGTGTCCTCGTAGCAGTTAAAGGCCATCACTCAAATAACCATTGGATCGAAGATATCAAAACATTGAAACAAAAACCTGGACGAATAGACCTATGCTAAGTACCCGCACATATCAACATAACAGGAAACGAAAAAGCTGACAAACTAGCCAAACTTTCCAAAACTGACAGACAATCACCAACATTGATTCCCCATATCTTACACCAGGACATGCCGGACGCTCTTGATGGAGAATCATGAATAGTTTATGCAAAACTTTAAATTGACCACATTGGCAATCCGAAGCCACCAAAGGAGGAACCTGTAACAGGTAACAATCGTATATTTATACCAAAACATGCTATTCCATATCTCTACAGTCACGGTTTTTATGCATAGTTTATCCCCAGGCTAGAATAAAATCACAGTATTCACAAGGCATTCTATAGCTACCGGGATCTCAGTGAGAAACCGAAACCGAGGAAAAATAGTTCTGCTTGTACAAATTGTGTGTCTAGTTTTCCATTATTGTAATCTATTGTCAATCGTTATCAATCATTGAGCATCCTGGAACCCGTATTGACCCAATGACCCAAGTGCAGGAGAAATTATATTCATCGTGTTATCTGCACTTTGCACTTGTAAGAGAAGTGTTACGGAGTCATCTGCAGCAGAAACATTGAATTTCAATTACCATTTGGGTTTTTTTTTCTAGCATGATTGCGGACACAAAAATGATGCTTGATGGTGCAGCTCAAAAGCCCAAATTTCAAAATTTAATAACATATTTTTATCAAAACCACCTGCACAAACTATACATCAACTGAATCTTATCCGTAAGTAATAGGACGATAACTTTTCCATCCCTCCTGAGTATCAATTAAGATGCCTCCAATGAACAATAAACTATTTTAACTTCTATCCCGAAGCATATTGAGGTGGTTATACCACATAGAAAACCTAAGAAAATCCATTTTCAAGTTCCACTCCTATGGATCTCGGGTAGGCGAGGGATACAGATAAAAAAAATAGAAGAAGAACCGTTCAAGCTGTACCTTCAAAGTTTTATGGATTATTGCAAATAACTTTTATCTGTGTCAATACATTCTGGGCCGATGAGATTTATCGCTCGACTCGCTTTCCATATTTCCAAATGAACTTCTTCGGTTTCAGCAACCGCATCTTCCATTTCGACTGGCACCTGTTCGAATGCCGCTCGTTTACCTTGTTGGCAAGCTCGAGGCGGAACCGACAGGTAGGACAGGATCATTCAAGCGAAGGCAAGCACGAAGAGCTTCACCGCAGAGAGCACTTGTAACGACCGAAAACTAATTCTGGTAGAATCTTTATCGCTTATATTCGACTTCAACTTCGCATCTAGAGCCGCAAAGAAAATCGAAATACTCTATTTCGGTTCGTTTCTTTTATCTGTCAGTGCTATGAATCTGGGCGATATTGGCTGGAGATAGGATCCGGTTGAGTGTACTTTCCTCGTTAGAAACGTAAGGAAGATTTGCATTTGCCATAGTGCACCCACCTTCCAGCTGTTCCTGTCCAATCGATTTGTAAAAGGCAGGTTCGTGGGTAGCTATGCGTCCAGGTTGATGCGATTTTTTTGTTCTGATACTGGTGGCAGAGGAGGATTCAGAAACGATAAATGCTTGACAGGTATCTAAAAAAAAATAGTATGTTGTAATTTAATTTCGAAATAACAATGCTACAGTACTGGCAGGGTGGAGGAGTGTACATTTTAGTAGCATAAATTATTGGGATTTTTAAGGCATAATGATGTGGAATTCCAGCTCCATTTCAAAACAAAACAGGAATTTATACCCTTCGTCCCACTCTGGTGACCTGACCTACGAGCACTTCCGATTATATTTTCATTTTGGTAAAACGCAAACCAATCCTGCATATGAGGCGAACACCGACTCACTCTTCAGTAATAATATGGACCAGGTTATAGTTGGTGAGCATTCATGTTGTTGCTAGTTTTATCAATCATCAATTGTATTGGCGTATTGTGATTTTTTTTTATTCGATTGTGTTGGCATAGTTAAAGCAATCGTGTGGTAGCCGATCGATATCACCACCTAATAGGAGGCTTATGGAGGCTAAGTGGTGTGGAAAATAAGTATGTTCTCATGGTATGCGGGAAAACTGTTTAATATTGTTTGTGGTTTAAGATTGTGTTTTTAGCGATGCAAATTGTTGG
>JAHHFK020004429.1:0-66936 GCA_024533555.2 Aedes koreicus
ACCGATTGCTGTGGCAATGACGCGTAATAAAAACGACGCCGCAGACCGCGAGCAGCAATTGCTCCCGCTAACAAACAAGCCGTCGGCACCAAGCGACCGCGAACCGACGATGCCGTTGCCGGACCTCAATTCCCAACTACTGGTAAACAACAAATTTGCCGGTACAGCGCGTGCCGAAAAAAAAATTAAAATTCGCCCGCTTTTCACCTCCTCGAAGGATGTCGCTGCTCTTCGGCATAAGCATGCTGCGGCTCAAATTCATCCGCTTTTGAAACTGGATTAAAGATTTCCAAGCAATAGAAAAATTCCTGGCAACGGAAAAATTTGAATTTTTCAAGCACGATTCTCCCGGCAACAAGCCGTTGAAGATGGTCAATCGTGGTCTTCCGGAATACACCCTGGGTAAACTATTTCCGAGCTAAAAGGGGTCAGCAAACTATCGGGACAAGCTATACTTGGTCCATCTGGAGTCCTTCCAACTGCCGAGCTCAACGCAAATCATGAAGGCTGAGGGAACACTCGGCGGAACAACAATGGATCCGTCATCCAAAATGACCTGGAGTAGGGTCACTACACGTTATTGAGTCCGGATTCTTCCACCCGGTTGAGTTATGCAACCCTCGACATTTTCCTCACCAACATGGCCAACAACATCACTCAGCCGGTCGTATTCCAGGAGCGCTCCTCGGTCAATCGGCAATCTATCACCAGGCGCAACCATCACCGAGTCAACTGGGAATTATTCCAGCGATGCGTCGACGACTCTGTCGAATACGTTGCACTCCCCCGAGACACCCGAAGACATCGACCGACAACTGCGTACCATCGACGATGCTGTCTCTCGGGCTCGAGAGCAGCATGTTCCTTCAGTAAACCATATGAGTGATTCTCTGAACCCTGACAGGACTACCAAGCATATATTATCGGAATCCGTAACTCAATCCGAAGACAATTTCAACGCACCACCGGTCTACCTACCTTAAGACCAACTCAAACCACCCTACTAAAATTATTCAAGCCAGGATGATGGATCTCAGAAATAAGCATTTTGAAATCAAACTTCGCTCTCTCCCAGATTGTGCAAAACTCTTTCCATCTCAACTTATCGCGTCTATTGAAAAGGCCAATGCACTAGGTCAACATTATGTGAACTCAATACGGAGGCAATGTATAGAGTCGCCGAAACACCCATAGTTGTCCCTGACGGTAGTAGTATATCGGCTGATGAGGTGATAGCTGCCATCAAGCGAACCAAGAACTTGAAACCCGCTGGTGTCGACGGATTCATCAACTTCAACTTGAGTGTTGATTTCTTCCGACATCTTGCAGCGGTTTTTAACAGATGATGAGAACTTGGCTACTTTCCATCTAGCTGGAAAATAGCCAAAAAACTCCCTATTCGCAAGCCTGGCAATGATCCTACCAGCGCTAAAAGCTATCGCCCCGTCAGCCTTTTGACCTCTATCCCGAAGTGGTTGTATAAGCTGATCCTCAGCCGTTTACTGGAGTTCACAAACCAGAAAAACATCGTCCTTCGGGAACAATTTGGGTTCAGGGAAGGTCGCTCTACCATCCACCAACTGACGCGAGTAAGTAACATCCTCAAACGGAACACGACCGTTGGAAAGACACCTGCCATGGCATTGTTGGACGTCGAAAAGGCGTTCGACAATGCCTGGCACGGTGTTTTAGCTGCATCGATACAACTGCCCGATCTATCTTGTTTAAGGACATAAACGACCGAGTCCCTCTCACTTCGCGTTTTGCTGAGCACAAATCTTAAATACGATGAAGACTGCATGCATGATATTTTCAGTAAATGCTTGCTACTTTGGAGCGTTCTTTAGTAAGCAATTTGAACCCATTTTATTTTGATATAGCTGTGATTTTTAGTCTCAAACACTCGAAGTAAAAATTATGCTTATAACGGCAGTTATAAAGTACTAACTTTGTTAAGATCTCTGTATCCGCTGATCAACAGAAAGTCCACTCTATCGACCAGGAACAAACTGACAATTCATAAACAAATCATTCCTCCCGTGGTCGAGTACAGTTTGCCAATCTGGGGGAGTTGTGCCAATTGCCACCATCGGAAGTTCAGAACAATATCCTTAGGATGATTCTGAACTGTCCTCCAAAAACCATTGTCACCAATGACATCAACGCCATCACAATTCAAAAGTAGTGCAAAATGTATTCAATGTGGTGAACATGTGAACATTCCATTGAAGTGTTTTAATTTTGAACGAAAAAAAATGCTTTGAAAGTCTTGAGATAACGACAGATATTTGTATCTTAAGAGCATCCAAAAGTTTTGTGGAACAACTTACTATCTGTTCACTGAACAGGTTGAACATGTGGGCGAAACGCCACTGCTCTTAATTCAGTTGTAATGAATTGTCATCTATCATCGAAAAATATGGCAAAACTAAACTATAACTTGGCCATTGGACGATTGCGTTTAAGAATAGGACTGACGGGATCCAGGACTGAAATCTTATTAGCCAGCCCCGCCAAATTGCTTACCTGCATGCTGTGCTCTTGGGTATTTCCATACACGTTTTCGTTGTGATTTTGGATATTGAGTGAAATAGGTCCTCCCTTGCGTCGCATTGAGTTGGTACCAATCTAAAATGAGAGATTCGTGTTACCACACCCTAATCCTTGAACAACTCTCGAACATCACAAACCTGAGGCGTGTTTGGCTTCCTCGTTCGATCGACCGTTGGTGGAGGTTTCTTCAAGGCCACCGACGCGTTCGCCACCGTCGGAACCACACTGACCTGTTTAAACGTTTGGCTTACACTCTCAACCGATTTCGTTATGTCGACAGTGGACTTTGGTTTCAAATTGCGATTGATTGCCGGTGCGTCACCCTGAAAAAAAAAATAAGAAAAGACAGTCATTTAATTGTGTTCGAATATCCGTAAATGGTACCGAACAATTACCTGCTCGCTGAAATCGAACCGAAAGACATTGCCTTCGACGCGCTGTGGTGCGGCATTCGTGTAGCAGTGCGGTCGCAATGTTCCACGTCCCAAAGTTCCACATTGGCTATTGGTGTCACTGGTAAGAATGCTTCCGCCAACCAAATTTGGCGTACTGGAAGCAATCAGATCGCACTGACTGAGCGGGGAAAGCAAATCCGTGTCCGGCAGGTGGATGTTACTACCACCGATGTATTGACCTGGTTGGTGCGATCGAGGTATGTCGTAGAACTGCTCTACGCACTGCAATTGGGAACATGATAAGAAATAGGCAAGCGTTTTAATGATTTGTGTACGGTTGAAAGAAACTCACCGAACTAGCGTCCTTCGGGCCAATGGCTGGGGAAGCATTCTCAGTGTCGGATGATTGGATCTCTTTATGCCTAAGAATGAGAGAGAAATACAATCATTTCCAATGAATGTTCCTACAGTTGGAAACTCACTTCTCAATGCTGTCCAAAATTAAACTGGTTCTCTTTGGTGGTCTCGGTGGAGCCGATGCAGCTGGAAGTCCGGCTGCCTTCAATTGATCATCTTGTGATACTCGGGCAAATCGTTGGACATATGTCCACCCAATGGCGTCATTTTCGATCGAACTGTCCGAAGGCCGGGTATTGCGATCTTTGGTTTGAGGTGGATCAGCAGCAACAGCGGCACTCTCATCATCCGTAAATACGCTCTCCGAATCCGATGGACTCGATTTACCGCTCCGAGACATCTTGGAACAACTACTGTTAGCATGCTGAACGGGACCACTGACATTGTTTCGCTTGGGCGAGTAAGGTTGCTCATTGTTTATCAGATTGAAACCAGAGCTCGGGTGACTCCTTGGAGTGTCGTAGAATTTTGGATCCAACGAGTTCAGCGGAGTTATCGGCGAATGCTGCATCGGACTGCCGGAGAAACACTCGTGAATCGGAATGTATGGTCCAGAAGAGGTGCTCAATGCTGGAGAAGGCTGTTCGGTGCCACTTTCGAAACCTGCGGCCATTCGTTCGTTTAGTTTCAAATTTTCTGGAATCTTTTTGACACTATTTGCCACTACAGAAGCGATGGTCTTCTGATCCGTGTTGAGCGACTGAGTTCGCATGTGATTCGCCACCGGAATCGGACCCGTAGCTCCCTTGTCCGGTGAAGTTGGCTTACCACGGAGAGACTGAGATCGCTCGATTGTACCCAGATTGGAGTAAGCTTCAACGTTGTTATTTCTAGCAGCATGATTTTGGTGGCTCAACTTCGAGTCGCTGATAATCGTCTCTCTATTACTGTACTCCAAAGCCCGTAAGTTCAGCATCTCTTCGTTTTGGTACGTTCCATAGGCGTTATATCCCATCATCAAGGAATGTCTCGGTTGTGGTTGAACCTCATGCACTTCTCCTTGAGACGAGTGGTTCAAGTAGGTAATTTCCGTTTCATTAGAATGATCCTGCGGATGATCGTTTGCCGAACAGTTCCCAGGGACGTCCGCCGCCATGTTCACTGCATCGCCAGTGTTGATTGCACTAATGTTGTAGTACGGTCTTTCTTCGTTAGTCTGTGTCTCTTGCAGCTGACACACTTGACAAATGCAATTAACCCACCCACGCATATCTTCTTCCGTGTCCGCGGCCAGGTAGTACGTCCTTGTCGGAGTCTTCACGTCAAACATGTGCGCGTACTTTTCTTTCTGTCGGTCCAAACGCAGGCCCGCATCCACCTGTTCGCACTGATCCAGATCGATGATTCCCTTCAGCTTCCGGCACTTGCGGTCCGTGTAATACTCGAGCACATACTGGCCGGGCAGTTCGCCCTGTTTCAACGTAAACCAACGTCGTCGCCATCGCTAAACAATATGAATGGAAATGAAAAGAAAAACAGGAAGAGGAACAGTTTTAATTACGGAGACAATATTTCGATGAATCGGGTGGACATGGTGTGGGGGAGGACACAACAAGAAGGCAAAACAGTATGGATTTGGTTGTGCTGTTCTGAAAACCGCAAAAGGAAATCGAGGTAAGAACAACAAACGTGCACCTTCGTCTTGTTACTCGCCGGTCTGTGCTGTCTGTGCATAAATCTACAAACGGATAGAGGAATGAATGAATCATAAACCAGATTGTAGAGTGAAGCCGATGGGTGAGCTATGAGAGGTTGAATTGAATACTAAAAACGATCGAGCTTGGGGTGCAGACGGTGGTAAGACGATCTCTGTGACATAACAGTATGCAAAATGCAACAAGCGAGCAAGTGTGGACGCGGCATTCGCAATGCCAAGGGTAGGTAGGAATGCCTTAAAACGTATAGCAATGCTTCAATCAATTGAATAAATTCAATCAGTATGGATTGAGTTAGCAACGCATTACCGAAAAATCATCAAATTAGTTGATTTTGGTAAATTAAGTGTGAAAAGTGTTACGTTATGATTATTGGGTAGTACAGGGCTGGTAGCGGATTTGTGGATAAATAATAGTGACTTTAGTGACTAAAATAACAAAAATAGTGACCAAATAGTGACTAAAAAGTGATTTTCCCATTTTTTTTTTTTTTTATTTTTTTTTTTTATAAAAAAAAAAAAAAAAGTTTTTTTGTTTTTTTCTCTTTCCTTCTGCTTTTCTTTTTTGCTTTTCTGTGCGGATACTTTTAGTGTCGTGTCTGTATACTGTCTTGTTGCCGAATTGCAAAAATCTCTGCACAACTGTGCCCAAAAACGCGGAACTCTGCAGATAAGTAAAAATAAGTGTGAAAATAATAAATAAAATTATATACATTTTTCTTATTATTTTTATACTTATTTTCTTTTTCTCCTTATACTCTTATTAAACTTATCCCTCCAACTTCTCACCATTTATAGATTTGTTGTTTAAGTACAGTAAAAATGAACAAAGTGATGAGCTCCGTTTGCATAAATGAATAATACTGCTGCACTTTTTGTTTTTTTTTTTTCTAAAGAAGCCTGTAATCAAGCGACTTTTTTTCCTCCACGACCTCCTGTGCCCTTGGTCCGCAGCTCATTTTTGCGAAGACGGGTCTATACGCACGGTTGAAACACCTTCCAGCATGGCCTGTGCTAGAATAACTTCGGACATATCTTGTTTCTCAATTTCTTTTTTGAGCCGTTGCCATGTGAAGCTGTTTTCACTACCTTAATCACCTGAGGGTATTTAGGCTCACCTACAGCCGTTTTCTTAGTAAAACAAAAACTGGTTCCAAGACTCCTTAATTCTGTACTCTGTACTCAAGGTCAGCACCTAGCATTTTAACAAGTTCCATTCATCAATAAGAAGATCATAGTTGACCTGAATCGAAAGAAATTTGGCGATTTTCACAACGTACTTGGACCTTTCACTGTATGCAATGGCAATATTATATAAACGAGTTCTGCAAACCAGACTTTAGACGTAAGACTACGTCTTTGTTTTCTATACTGGGGTACAATTTAAAAAAAAAATCGCATTGTGACCGTCACGAAAAGTGGTCAGGTTTTGAGCATTAATATCTCAGTCAGTTCTCAAAAGATTTTCAAAAATTTTACACTAATCGATCGAAAGTATTTCTACGCATGAATTTCAAAAGAAAACTATGTTGATTTCTGGCTACATACTACTGAAAAATTAATAAATGTTAAGCTTTGTCTTAAAAAGTCTCTTCTTCAGGCCTAAGGGGCATAATGGCTGTATAAAATCACAGAGACTGAATAAAAGTGCAGTCTGTTTTTGGCAAATTTGTTTTCCATAAACTCTTCTATCTGAAAAATATTAAAAAAAAAAAAACATATGAGTTTAAGGCCAAATTGACGACCTAGAACATCCTGAATATGAAGACGTTCAGGAAGAAAAAATAAATACCTTACTAATAGTGTTAAGCGTTGTTTTAGAATATTGTACTATACATATGTATTATTAAATTCTCGTTGATAAACGTTAAATAGTTTTGTATCTTTCTGGGATGTTCTAGGTCATCCAAAATGTACTTGAGTTCAGAACTTCAGATCTACAGTTGTAACAGTAGCTTTTCGGGCTATATAAGGTTACGATATGTATTCAAAAACATATTGAATGAACCTTTTGGAAGTACAACAGTCATTATTTGATAACTGTGTGATGTTCTAGGTCATCCAAACTGTTCTTGAGTTCATAACTTAAGATTTACAATAGTAACTATAGCGTTTTGGGCTATACAATGTTACGCTACGTATTCAACCATATTTAGTGAATATTTTCGAACGTAAAAAGCATCATGAGAGGAACGGGATGATCTAGGTCATCCAAACTGTCTTCGATTTCAGAACATAAGATCTACAGTTGTAACAGTAGGTGTTTGGAGTGTGTAAAGGGACAATATGTATTTAACAATATTGATTGAAGAGTCTGGAAGGCCAACAGGCATAATGCGACAATCTTGGGATATTCTAGGTAAACTGTCCTTAAGTTCAAAACATAAGATCTACAGCTGTAACAGTTGTGTTTTGAGCTATATATGTTGACCATCTGTATTCAAACATATTCAATGAATCTTTTGGAAGGTCAACAGTCATTATTTTATAACTTTAAGATCCTCTAAGTAATCCAAACCGTCCTCGAGCTCAGAACTTAAAATATACGTTAGTAACAGTAGTTTTCTGGGCTATACAAAGCTACGATAAATATTCAAACATGTTCAATGAATATTCTGAAACGTCCACAGACATCATAGGATAACCTTGTTAGTTTCAGTTCATTCAAACTATCTTTCAAAACTTAAGGTCGACAATTGTAACAATAGCTTTATGGGTTACACAAAGTTAAGTTAGTTAGTTTAGCATAGAATATCCCAAGATTATCTCATAATGTCAGTTGGTCTTCCAAGACATTCATTGAATATGTTTGAATATATACATTATATAGCGGATGAAGCTACTGTTGTTACAACTGTAGATCTTAAGTTCTGATCTTCTGGGCAGTTTGGACGACCCAGCACATCTCAAAAAAATATTTCCTACTTGTTTCAATAATTTCCACGTTATTGAGCACCAAATCAATCAGAATTCACTAAATTTCCTGCATAAATTAGGCCTGAAAGGGTTAATGCAAAGAACACTGCATTGTACCATCTAAATGCCTTACATTTAGTGGTCCTACGTCATCATTTCGAACAACCCAACAGGGCTGTATACCTTGTAGTTTTTGATTACGTGGTTACCAGCAGCAACGTAATGCCTAATTGCATTGTTTAAAAAGTGGAGTTTGTCGATCTCCTTTAATTTGACCAGCTCTGCCATTGCTTCATCCCCAACATAAACTTTTTCCGCAGGTATCAAGTTGTCAATATTGTCGAAAAAGTCCTCTGAAAGTGAAATATTAACGGGCCACACATTGGGCTTACAAACTCGACGGACGATGGTTCGCACCAATTATTCCAGATCAGCGTACTTTAGATGTATAAGTTGTTCTTCCCTCTAGGAGAAACCTTAGAAAATTTCATTGAAATAGATCAGTATGCTTATCAATAGCTCGTAAACTTTATCAAATTTTTTTAGATCACATTCTACTCAACAAGTTTTACAACTTTGCCAAAAAATATTCAGTTTAACAGCAGTCAAGCAAAGTCAGCATAAACTTAATTAATTGATTAATTATGATTTTTTTAAATCTACTGTATCATAAACTACGAATATTTGTCTCAGAAATTTCCTAAAAAAATATTAAATATTAATAGACGAGTTTTAATGGAACTTTGAAATCATAACGCTTTTATAAGCTGGTCGACTTGCACTGTATCCCGGTTTCACCTATGATCGAATTGAGTTCGCTTGACTTCCCGACACGAACAATCAAATCTAGATTTAGAACTACTAAGTGAGTAATCGAAAATAAGTCCTTTATCTGATTTACAATTCGTTCCCACTTTTCTCGACTATGTGGATACCAAAAGAGTAGTCCGCTTTTGAAAAATTTGAATCTAACAAATTATTTCTGAAAAATAGTGAATGTTAATAAAAAATGACTTGATTCTTTTATGCAGGTTCTTCATTGGACATTTTATTTGCATATTGGATAAACGTTTTAAGTTTTTTGCTCCTATCCTGTTCGATTCGTCATGGGGTTCACTTGGTTTATATGTATAGAAATATGAAAAATTATTATGAAATAGCTGTAAAATTGTAAAAATAATGAAAGATTATGTAATATGGGACCACGTGCGTCGCGAAAATAGTGACTTTAGTGACCATTTTCCAAAAAATAGTGACTTTAGTGACTTTTGGATGCAAATAGTGACTTTTTAGTGATTAAACTCAAAATAGTGACTAAGTCACTAAAAAGTGACCAGCTACCAGCCCTGGTAGTATTATTTTTACGTGTCATGTTAACACACACATTTACAAAAAAAATGGGGGGAAGCAAAGGGGGGGGGGGGGGGGTGAGGAGAAAAGAAAAAAAAAAAATATTTTTTAGAAGTGGGGTCAAAAAAGAAGAAGGGGGGGGAGGCCAGACAGAAGAAAAACGGCAGCGCGCGTGGACGTGGTTGCGTTGCAGTGCGTTAAAAGTGGATTGTGCGCTGACCGGTGGATCCAAGCAGTGAGGAAAAAGCCTTTGAAAAGTAGGTATAGGTGGAAGAAAGCGGCTTACCCAATGAAGCTAACCCGAGGGGTTTTAGGGCTTTTTGTTTGGGGCTCTGCATTTCGCAGGTCGGACTTTGCCGGCGGTAGCACAGGTCGGTGCGAACCGCGAGGACATCGTGGCCACTCGCGAGCCAGTCGGATTCGGATGCGACGAGACAAATCGGACCGGTTATCAGCTGATTCCAGGTGACGGAGCCGCGCGTAGCATCGGAGTGTGTGTGTGACGGCCAGCATCGATAGTTGACGCCAGCACGGGTGCACTGAGCCGATTACCGTGAGTAGCTAGAAAGTAGGCAATGTCGATAGAGAAAAGAGAGAAAAGGAGGAAGAAGTGGTAGTATGCTAGAAACAAGACGGACAGGAGAAGGCAGGATAGGAAAAGGAATGGAAATATAAGGCACACGAAATGATACTGTAAACCCATTTTGTTGTTTTTGTTGGTGCACGCTTTCCGAATGTCCGTGATTAATTTACAGGTGGTTTTGCTCTACGGACACCTGGTTGATTGTAACAAAAGGTAAATACTTTGTATACAATCATGATTGGAAAAACGTATTTCGTAATCGTAATCGGGGTAGTCACTCATGTGTCTTCTTCTTTTTTAATTCCCGAGTATTTTCCGGCTATCGTATAATCATTAATGTTTTCCCGGAACGAAAATAGGCGGAAAAAGGTAAAGAAACTTTTAGGTGAATTTAAAAAATTAGAGGTGGGTTATATCAAGGATATAACCGCGAGGTTCACGTAGGACCGCGTTGGTGTATAGTATTTTTTTTAAAAGTTTATTTATTTATACGGCTCAATCGCGTTAGCTTTACGGAGCCAAAGGCAATGTTTGTGGGTTACACACAAAAAACTATTTTTCAAACCAATTATGAATCTTCTTCTTTCTTGGGGGCGATTTTATGTTAGCTTCTTCTTGTTCTTTCGCAATTCTAGCCGACTCGTTTTGTTTACTGATCCCCGTTGACATGAATGCGGCAAACTGCAACAACGCACGATCGCGGGTATCCAACTCCTTCGGTTCATCAATACGTATTTCGGTGTCCACCGGCATGATGACAGATTCCTCCATTATATCTTCCAGCACCTCTAGCGTATCCAATTCTTCCTCACCTTCAGTTTAAGATCCTCCGGTGGCTGTACCTCCAGTTACTGCACATCCGGACGTTTTCTTCAGCTTACCGCTTTGCTCCTTTTCTTGACTTTGCACTTTCGGCTGACTCCGATTCTGCCGCTTGGGAAAGGAAGTCATCAGGTGTCCCTCTTTCTTGCAGATAGAGCATTTGTCCTTGATGCCTTGGTAGTATATGTTTCGCTTCCGGCTGGCAAAGTGCAGCGATGACGGGATTTCCTGTTTCACATCCATGTACGCGCCCCGCACACCAGTGTAGGCCGGTATGCCCAGCTCCGCCGGAAACTTCTCCCGCACGATACGTTTTACGTAACGATCTCCTGGTCAGAAACCTCCGGTGGGAGATCGTATATTCGCATATAGCAGATGTGATCCTGGGCATGCGATATGTGCACTTTAACCTTTTTTTTTCATTCCCATAATGGAACACCAGTTCATTCGAGTTGGCGGTCAACGCGTGCAACATCGACCGCTCGGACTTGAACATGGACGAGAAGGGACTTTTCATCTGCAATCCTATAGCAGCTTCAATTTCATCAAGCTCCACACCCAAGCCTTTGACGAAATTTGCCACTTCGCCTAAGACTGGTTTATCCGCTCCATTGCCGGATGGAGGTAAATCGCACAGTATTTTTCAACTCGCACATTGCAAATGCGACCGGGTTGGTGAAACAAGAACAATGCAAATTTATTACAATGCCGTAGAGAAGAAGGCTATCGCGCGAAAAAAAAAACAAAACTCTCAACCGTCCCAAACGAAAGGAGAAACAGAACTGTTGGTGTATAGTATCAATGGTATCATCTAATTTATACATATCATAATACACATGTTTGGTGAATATTGAAATATTAGTTTAGATTGGCCCGTTTCTTCTTATAGTTTTTGCTTCATAGCGCAATTTCTTAACCTCTTCTTTCTGGGCTATGCTATTCAACACTAGTATGTAGCACGCTAGTCGGACCGATATGATTTCATATCTAGTTAAGATCATCAAAAACTATGTGTTGGATTAATCATTCCAGCTCTTCCAGAACATTTCCCATTCTTTTTTCGTTGATGCTGGTGTACTCTTCTCAGGTCCTATCCTAATCAACATCTTCACGTCAGGTGTTCTTCTCCTGCCGGGTGGTGGTATTTTGTCGATGTTTGCGGACGACACACCCATCATCTACAAGGGTCGATTTATTCGTGCTCCGACTGGAAAACTTCAGGAGGGTTTCAATGTTTTGCCCGAAGATTTCAATAACTGTTAGATCTGTATACATGCAGCTAAAACACAGACGATTATGTTTCCGCCTCCTGGGTCGCGAGGGACCCCTAACGGGTTTTTGGGGGGGGGGTGTTCTGGTACCCGAGAAGAAGTTGTGCATAGCATAGCATAGCATAGCATATGCGATTGTACAAATCGTGGGTGGCTATACAATACTCAATTATTAATTATATAATGTTCAGTAGTAATTTTTAGGAGTAATCTACAATGTAGTGTCGCGAAAAGGTATTTGGGACTAATACTTTTCCCTACATTATAAAAAACTGCTAGCACACTATTGTACACCTGGCCACGTCCTTACAATCGCTGGGGAAGGAAAGGAATGTTAATACAACATCTACTAGTGAAGATGCAGGGAACCCATACTATCTTCATAGATGCCTCAGGAATGGAAGTTTGTGTTAGTAAGGGTACCATTCTGACTCACACTCCGGACACTTAAGCGTGTTGATCAACAAATTTGGGACTATAAAAAGATTTCAAATGAAATTGAAAAAAAGTTTCCTTTCGAAAATATGCGTTTGGAATTCAAAGCTGTCCGGAGTATGAATCAAAACGATAGATTAAGAGAAGCTCTATGCAACAAAATAGGGCATACTTTAATTAATATGATGAAATTCAAGAAAATGAAAACATATATACATACTGTGGCTTACCTTCTCGTTCTTCAATAGACATTGTAGAAAAATATCTCTTTCACTCTCGCATTTATTCTTATTCATTCAACATTAGCCAATACAACGCTGCAAGATGTAAATATGCTAAAGGCATAACTTCTAGTCTCTCTAATCATCTGAATCCGCTGATTCCACTATATTATATATAAGTTGTTGTTCCGATCGCATGTTCACAAAACCTCAACTAAATGTAGTATCTTTCTTTACTTCGAATATGGTTTGCCATTCTGGGAGAGTTGCGTCAATTGTTACCATCGACAAGATTGTTCAGAAGAACATCCTTTGGAGGATTCTGACCTGTCCTCCAAGAACTAGGAATTCTGAGATCCATCGCCTGACTGGACCCTCGGCGATAGAAAAGGTATAATCCTGGAAAGGTTCAGAGAATCCTACCCGAGGTCGTTCAATCCGATCATCAGACAGCTTGTAAACAAGCTTTCAGTTATTGCAGTTGGGTAGATTATCGAATTTTCAAATTCAGTACACTCACAAGAGGGAAAACCATATCAATAATAATTTAGGATGAAGAGCCGTTCTGGTTTATCACTTAAAATTTCAAAACAAAATGTAAATTAAAGCAAACAAAATAAAGATACATTTAAGTAGTAGTAGAAATGATTCCAATTCGAAATTAGCTTGCCGATAAATGAGACAACCTCCACCAGGTTCAGCTGGTAGTCGCCAATCAGGCAGTCTGGCAATGTATGAATGATGACGCAGAACACGACTTTTGAATGCCCTAAAGACCCAAGGAAAGCAACCATATATTCCTAGTACACTGAACATAATTTTTCAATAATTCGTTTACGGTCGTTTTGTAAACATAGTTTTCGTACACATGATTAATAAATTGTAAGAAGATCGCAGCAAGCCGTGTAAACTGACGTGTTTTGTTTTCGCAGCGTCCTTTTCGCGAAAAATAAAATCAATAACATATTCGTAATTCAACCTAAACGAGCAGTGAAATCACATAATCTACACGTGTTTTGTGAAGGATGTAGTGAATATAATCGATTCCCTCCCGAAATGTGTGATGGTCGGTGGTTTTTACACGTTTTTTGTTTTGTTTTTTGTGCTTCGTCCCCGCATCCGGAGGAAGTGTTAATATCAGCTTAGTTGTGATTGTTAGTGCTGTTACGATTGCGCCATGCGGATATAAATAATTAAATTAGAGTATTTTTCCGCTTTGTTGCGAGTGAATTGATGATTATAAGCAGTTTAGAAGTCGATATAGAGTCGCCTCATAGCGGGGGATTTTGATTATTGACAGAGTGTGAGAAAAGAAAAGAAAACCCGCGCAATGTAGAAAACGGCCATTTGCTGGTCAGAAGCAAAGAATGAAGCTAAAGTGCATGCGCGAGTGAGTGGCTGGCATATAATTTCAGATGGTGTACAGATGGTGAGCGGTGAAGTTTTTTTTCTTCCGTTCCATAATGATTGTGATTTTCAAGTAAAATTTCTTCTCGGAAGTGATGTTTTACCTATGATTTTCATTGTATTGCATTTGTGCGCGAAGTACTAGGATGTGTGTGTGTGTGTGTGTGTGTGTGTGTGTGTGTGTGTGTGTGTGTGTGTGTGTGTGTGTGTGTGTGTGTGTGTGTGTGTGTGTGTGTGTGTGTGTGTGTGTGTGTGTGTGTGTGTGTGTGTGTGTGTGTGTGTGTGTGTGTGTGTGTGTGTGTGTGTGTGTGTGTGTGTGTGTGTACAATCCAACGCCCACCGTCCGGCAGTGTTTTTATGGAAGAAAAATGTTTGCAGTTAAACGAACTGTTGTCGAATCGACAAACACTTTTAGCCCGGGAGTTGGAAGGTGATAGCTCTGTTGGGTTCCAGTGACCCATTTCAGAATGCCTGGTTACTCACGTCCATTCCGAGGTCACTTTCACTTACAACAAGCCCCGCATAGACACAGTACAAACATCAAATGGATATAGGTACTGTGCATACACTTCCATCATCTAATCTTACTGTTTTGCGGATGGCACGTATTTAGCACTATCGTTCAAATTTAGTTATAATCAGATAGACCTCACCGGAATTTGTTGCTGATATACAGCCTTCATTTGGACGGCTTCCCTGTGATGCTAAAGGAGGCTTTTATATCTCTACACTCCGTTATTCGGCAAATATTTTCACATCATCCTTTTCGAATGGAACAGCCCGAATTCAATTAGTACTTCGCGCACAAATGCAATACAACGAATATCACAGGTAAAAAAAGCACTTCTGAGAAAAAAATTACTTGAAAATCACAATCATTGCGCCGAAAGAAAAAAAAAACTTCACAGCTCTCCATCTGTACATCTGAAATTATATGCCAGTCACTCACGCACGCATGCGTGTTAGATTCGTTCTTTGCTTGTGACCAGCAAATGGCCGTTTGCTACTTTGCACTGGTTTTCTTTTTTCTCTCTCCACACTCTGTCAATAATAAAAATCCGCCGCTATGAGGCGACTCTATATCGACTTTGTGCGCGAAGTACTAGGATGATGTGAAAATATTTTCCGAATAGCGAAGTGCTACTTCAGCAGAGACATAAATGCATCCTTTCGCATCACGGGGAAGCCATCCAAATGAAGACTGTACATCAACAACCATTTCCGGGGAGTTCTTTCTTATTATAAAATAATTTGAACAGTACTGTTAAATACGTGCCATACGTGCTCAAAACAATAAAATTTAATGAGGGAAGTGTATGCACAGTACCTATATCCATTTGATTATGCGGGGCTTGTTGTAAGTGAAAGTGATCTCGGAATGGACATGAGTAACCAGGCATTCCGAAATGGGTCACTGGAACTCAAAAGAGCAATCACCTTCCAACTCCAGGGCTAAAAATATTTGTCGAGCCGACAACAGTTCGTTTAATTGCAAATATTTTCTTACATAACAAAAACTGCCGGACGGAGGGCGTTGGATTGCACACACACACACACACACACACACACACACACACACACACACACACACACACACACACACACACACACACACACACACACACACACACACACACACATGATTAATAAATTGTAAGAAACATTCGTATCGCTTGTCATCTCGCAAAATTCCACATTACACCTTATTCATACAATGTTCGAAATGAATTTCGTACCTACCGGCCATTCACTGTTCCTATTATATTGTATTTGCACTTGTTGCCTAGGAGGGCTAAAAGCATTCATTCACGTCCACATAAGAGAAAAAGCGTAACAAGCTTCGTGCCGAAAGCTGTGAATTCATCTTCATTAATCAATTCTCTTAAGCCATCGTGGCCTAGTGAGCTCTTCTCAATAGGAGAGGATCAATTCCCAAATCGGAAATTTAAAAAAAAAAGTCTCCACAAATGAATTAACCTCCCCATGGACTCGTTTTTTGTTTAGGAATTTCATTTTAAGTCGATAAAGCAGATCTGTCACGATAAGCAGCAGAAAGCATTTTTTTCTCAACAAAATTGTCGTAGTTTGGTTCTTTTGACAGCGTATGTAGAATTGAATACGAAGCTTCATAAATAGTACAAATCAATTTCGTCGCAGAACACAACGAATGGATTAGTCAAACGATCGATTTCGTAGTATGAACTAAATTCTATTTTCAGTGTATTGGGATCTCCAAATCTTGGTTATATTCAGTCGATTTACTTGTTTCTTTGAATGAAAAGAGTTTAATCTGTTTATTTTAGTTTATGTTTGTTTTGTTCTGACTTCTCGAGGAGTCACATCGTCGCCCAATAGTCACCACAACCAGCCGAACACAAAAATGGAGCCCTTATTGTATCGCTCATACTGCTTGCGAAAATTTTTGACTACAGAATTCCATTTCCTTGTTCCTGTGTCGAATCCATACTCAAAAACTGTCGACCATTCTAACCTCGGGTAAACGGTCCAAGTCGTACTAAACCTAGCATTAAGTCATTCATGATATCACACTGATAAAAAAGCAATGATAATATAGTACAAACGTGTCCCACACATGATTTTTTGCAATTTGATAAACAAATGATATCTATTTATAACCACACATATTTCCTATGCGTACAAATAACCTCTATGTGTGGCCACACATACTTTTCATTTGCCACAAAAACTTCATTTGTGTATCTCAAAGCGTTCTGTTTATGTGTTAACAAATGAATATTATGCTGAATTTTAAATGGTTTTTGTATGGATAAATTCATATGTATGGATTTTTACCCGTGCAGAAAACAATGGAACTTTGGCTCATTGGTTTCATTGCACGGGAAATAATTTGTTCTTGAAAAATGGATAAAAATGATTTCATGAATATGTTGTTTTCGTGTTATGAATGTACAGCATGAACAATATTCATAATATCGTTTTCATTTTGCAGCATTTGGTGGCGCAATAACAGCGCAAGTCAGTCCAAAGCCGATGGGGAAGGAGGGGTAATGGCGAACTAGTTTATTCAGACCACATGAAGTCCATGGGAAGCAACAAGGATAGGTTAGGGTAGGTGGTTAAGGTAGGGCGTTTTGGACCGGTTAAAAATAATGCAAAAAGACTAGTGACAATTTGAAAAAAGTGTTTCAAAGTTTTATTTTTTTATTTTAAAAGGTGATCACCTTTTGAAGAGTTAATTTTAAATTCTCCTTATTTCCCAATCACAATCGTTCTACTAATACGCTAAAAAAGTTGTTTAAAATAGTGTTTTAAAAAAAAAGTTAAAGTGATCATAAAATCGTTAATTTACAATTCCGAAAAGATAGAGAGAGCCATTCATTCCCTGTAGTTCGTATCAATGTGTCCAGGCTATTTGAAATGCCACTGTAAATTTCATGTTGTTTTTACACTGCAAGATGCTATATGCAAGTAATATCTCTCTATGATTTGCTATAATTTGAAAGTCGGCTGTCATATACCGCACATATTTAAATTCAAATTTATATTAAAATTAGAATTAGAATTGAAATTTAGGTATGTTTGGTGTTTAGTTAATGACAATCAATGAATAAACAACGAAAGGATTGCCACGCCATTGAAAAGTGCACCTCCTGTCGTGATGTGATGTGATAGCCACCACCAGTGCAGGACTTGCCATGGCGTACAGTTCCTCCTAATTGCAATATCAAACTGTACATACCTGTAATCCTCACTATTCCGTTGTATGAAGGGCCAAAAACGGGGGTATGGACCCGTAAGCAAAAGCACTTACACGAAACCCACGTCAAGGATAGAGAATCTCCTTCCAACGAAACGCTCTTATTACAGGAAATGAACAGTAAGCAATACACATTAGGATTTCCGTCTGGGGGTTTGTTAAAAATAGGATTAGCAAACTCATTGTAGACTGTCGGAAGACAATTAGACCTTCGCTGATCTTGATCTGATGATTTCCATCAAAGAAGGCATAATTTTCATCCATGACTTGGGCCAGATAACCACGCGTCTTCTTGGGAAATGGGAAGACGCCTTGTCCGGCCAGAAGACGTACTTCCCATCCGCATGATGCTCCTTTAAGAACAGCAGAAAAATTCTCTCAAGACACTCCTCCTGGTACACTTGTTGATTGATGGCCAGACCGCTCGGCTTGAACCACGGCTTTGAAATCCCTCTGTCCGATATGGCGATGTACAGCATAACTTTTTTTTTTTAAATTTAAGCTTAAACTTATATTTTACTTCGGGGGGTGTGGCCGACTTGTCGCTGGAATAGTAGCTGTCATTCCTGGAATGTAGGTCTTCGAGAGCGGAAAGTAACTTTCGTCGTCCAGCACGAACGACGTCCCGCGGTAGTTCTTCGTCATCCACCGGCACTGCGATTTCACGGTGGCTATCTACTCGTCTGTGTTTTCGGGGGACCGAGTCTTCTTCCGACAGATGATGTCCTCCATCTTGAGGGTTCGGTGAATCAAGGTATGGGAGCAGTGATATTTTCGGCCGGCGTCACGCAAACTCGTTCCGTCATTGTGGTCGAACAGCTTTTTCAATGCTCCCTTCTTCTTCTTCGTCATTATCTTCGCCGGACGGCCGCTACCGGCCTCCCGCTCCGCGTTCAGGGATACCAGGATCCGGTAAACTGTACTCACGGGCACGTTTTCGTCTCGAAAGTTGTCTACCGTAAACTTTTTTCCACGATGATCATGCGTTTCGTAAAACCGTACAACACGCTTGCGGAGTGCTTGCTGTTTCGACGCCATCTTCGATTGAACTGACACCACCCGAGCGAAAAGAAACATGCCACCCATTTCTAAGGGGTCCGGGGAGCACTTTTCGAGAAAAACAACTTATCTATTCTTTTTTTTATAATTACAGAAATATTTTAATATTATTTTTTTTTTTTATACACCACGTGTTGCGTTGCGTCGCAGAAGGGGATGGCTGCCAGATCACACACAAGCAACCTTCTTAGTTCCCTCCTACCACGCACCCGAATGCACAACAAATGGCTGCCTAGCAACAGCATACATAACCCTCACGCACCTGACCAATGATTGCTCACCTGTACATGTGCTAGTGGCCGCGCCTGCGCGCGCTGCGATCCTAGCTCATTGCCGCACCGAACAGCTCCAATACGAACAAATGAGGCCATTCGCGAAGGTGTACACCTTATATATCGTTCACTACTGCATATGAGACCTCCCTTGCTCACATTTTGAATCTGTGATAGGAAATCACCTTTAATATCAACTATTTTCAACAGTTTACAATTGATAAAGGATAACTTTTGATAGTTGAATTGATAAGCGGGAAAGTTTCTGAAAATATATCGAGGATTAATTAAGTTAGTCTACGTCAAAAATTGTTGAAAAAAGAGACTAATTTCTAAAAAGTGACCACATAAAATGCCTACAAAGTAGAGAATTTATATTGAGTGACTTGAAAGCAGGCATGAGCATGAGCATGATTTACCGTCCGCGGTTGCTACTCCGTTGTTGCCAGATCAGCTGTTATTACACAGAGAACCAACACATGATGCTTGGGACTAACATACATCTTCAATGTGTAAAAGCTGGTGATCCCAAACTAAGGCAATACCGGCGCCGCACAGTGGTGAGAAAAGCCTTTTTCACGGCGAAATTAATAATTTCTAAAGGTTACGTTTCCGAGTCATGGTGTCTTATACAAAGTTGTATTTAAAAACATGTCCATCTTGTGGTGATCTTTTCGTAGTTCCAAACTTTACCGCTAGGGCGGCTCTGTTACTAACTTTTTAACAAAGCACAATAGAACGGTGATGTCAAACACAAGTTTGTAGGGCATACAATTTCAAGCAACTTTGCTGAAGACATCATTTTCTAGCTCTTTATTTGACCATGATAGAACTAATTTTCTGCTTTAACTCAGGGTGTCTTTAAAAAAAATTAGTTTTTTTATTCTAACTTTTTTGTTTCTCATTTTAAGAAAAGGTAATGTCCAAACAAAATATAGAGAATATTGCAGCGCGCATTTTTGCTAAACAAAATTACAACTTATCATTCAAAAGTTATGGGTAAATTAAACTAAAAATATGCGTTTTTTTCTTTTCGACCTTATGATTGTTTAGGCGAGAATTGGCCAGAAAACCATCAAATTCTTGTTTTAATGCATATTAAGGAACATAATGCTATATAAATGAGCCCGAGTACTCCTGGGGCACACGAGCGAGGACTGCGAGGCTTTGTCTGCGTAACTATACAGCATTCAGTTTTGAAATTTCCATTGGTGTGAAGAGTTTTATCAGCTACGTTTGGTGTGCATTTGAAAAAAATTCTTACATGTACGGCAAACTTCAATGCAGTTTATAAAACCTATTTTTTTATTCATCTACAAGTATATCTAAACTAGCCAATAAAACTCGCTACAAACTGCTCATTCAAGACTGGAGCGTTCAGCGCTTGCGCACTGCTTTAGTTCGGAGCTATTTTGCTGGTTTAGATTAGGGTGTCCCTTAAAAATCAGTTTTTTCATTCTAACTTTTTAGTTTAAAATGTTAGTAAAAAATAATCTTCAGAAAAATTGTTGAGCAAGATGGACATGTTTTTAAATACAACTTTGTAGAAGACACCATGACTCGGAAACGTAACCCTTAGAAGTTATTAATTTCGCCGTGAAAAAAGGCTTTTCCGACCACTGTGCGCCGGCCCCGCCCGAATGCAGGTCAAGTGAGGAAAGGGTAGGAATATGTTGAGGTGATACTCGTTTTGTTGGAGCCAAGGGGGCCACCGCCCCTCCAAGGGAAATCTGGGATTTTGGATAACGGGATTGGGTAGCAGCAGGGTTCGTTTTGGGTAACGATAAGCTGTCAAGTGAAATATTTAAAAATTAGTACCGATTTCCGATTTGAACCGATTTAAACCAACAGTAAGGATGCTATTGGGGCCACTCACAAAGTGTGATTGTGGTTTTTCATTGGGAAAACAAAGTGAGTTTTAATAATGCTGAAAAGCTGGAGTGACTTGCAAAATGGGACAGTGGTTTATTTGTTCCAAGATGGGGTGGCCCGACGAGCATGGCGAACGAATAATTTGGATCACAATTAATTATGTACCTCACCACCGACCCATCTTACCCGGCGAACCACGACTTCTCATGCTCAGTCGATTACTCGCGCAACGAACAATAGGCAACCGAAACAATAGACAAAACGCTACGACCGATAACAAAATATTGCAGAACAAAGTATCGACACAACCATGGTCGACGCAAACCTATTAAAAATAAATTTTATTAGTATAGATACAATGGATAACAATCTTGCTTTACGTCCTTGAGAGCACTTACTACCACACTAGTCGCCTGTACCCAACTCTGCAGGTGTCCGTCCAGTTTCTGGTACATAAACTAATCTTCATGCCTAACTGTAGCATTATTACTTAAAGAGTTTTGAGAAATAGAGAGATATTAGATATTGTCTTCAAAATTTGGTAGAAATAAATTATTTGTTGCCAGAAAAGAAACAAAATTAAGAACAAGACACAAGTAGAATCCTTGCAGTCCCCCGGATGTTTTAAGAGCACAGCCATTTCTTTGAATAGATACTAAGAGTACCGCCTAACATGCAAGTGGGCGGAATGTTACAACTTGGAAAAATTGTAAAAGAAATCGATGAATCAACCCTCTCAGATTTATCGCTAATACGCTATTATGACAAATTTACAAGCTCACAACTGCATACTAGTTTGTGATAAAAAATGCATACTAGTTTTTGACAACTGCATACTAGTTTGTGATTAAAAAAGTGTCCAGATTCATGAAAAAAAAGTCCAGGAACCGATGCAGCACGGTATCCGAACTTTGTATTTGGAAACCTGTATCGCTTAACAAATCCTCAAACAAATGTGCAAAAGCACTTAGGCCAATATTTAGTGTCAACCAGTGGGTACGTATGCTCTACTACAAGTTCCCCTTCATTCAGACTCACCTTCAGTTTAATTAACCCATTGAGTAGGACACATCACAATAGAAAAGCACGGACGTTAGGTTACTAGATGTATGAAAAATACTCTATAACCTATTTAGGATTATATCTGAAAAATCCAAATTTGGCCAACACCCACCTACATTGAGTGACTTTAAAGCAGGAACTACAAAGTGACTCGTAATCAGCCATCCTGATTTGTGTAGTTTTTTTTATGTGCACAGTTAATGTTTACATCTACGAGACACCACTACAAAGCACATGCTCCATAGAAGATCTTTGACTTGACTTGGATATTCAAAACTACGATTCAACGAGCACATCTTAATGTCAATAGCAAAGACCACCTTCATGTTTGGATCCTTCCGTTGCAACTCTGCAAAATTCAGGGATATTCAACGAAACGGATATGAATATAAAGCTTCCTAGGATCATCATTATGATAACCTTTTGTCGAATGAACACAGGTGGGCGCGAACCCAATGGATCCACTAAAGCAGCCATGAGCACCTTCCTTTGTTCAAAAGAAATTAATCTTAAGAATATCGAACTGTTTGACTCTGAAACTGCCAAGTTTAAAACAAAGTGCACAAATCAATCGCAGTCATGGTGTGAGCAAAACAACGAGAGATTTTCTCGGATAGAATGGAAATCGACCCACTGCCCGTGGTTTGCATCTCCCTTTATGGGTTTGAGTTTAACTGAAGCTGAGTCACCTGCTAATACCGAGAATAGCATGAGATGCAATGACTAATAAATCAGATTGTCCACTACAACCATTCAATTTAGGAACGAACAGCGTCTGACGCAAATGTATAACTCGTCGCAGATCACAAACAGATAATGGAGAAGCTTGTCTACACCAACCTCCCATTTTAAAACTCAGCCAAACGGTTCTGCTCGTCGTTTGTGGAATGAATTGCCTAGTATAACGAACTTAAAAAAAATTAATCCTTCGAACCGGATTTGAACCAGTGACCTATGGATTACTGATGGGGTCTTAATGGTCGCTTTTGAGCCCGAGTACTACAGTCCACCGCTCTACCAACTGAGCTATCGAAGGTGTGTTGGGTAGTCACCGACGGAACGGTAACAAAAATCGAACCTACGGCAAGCGCCTTGCATAAACAAAGCAACAATGTTCACTTCATAAATTAGCCGTACAACCGTTAAGTGGTGGGAAATCAAAACAAACGGGTAGGAGAAGAATGAGTGGTTGGGAAAGCGAAAAGGAGAGTTGGTACGTACGACAAAATGAACCGATAGCTTGAGCTAAGTCAGCGGGTAGAGGTGGAAGCATAAACATAAACAACATTCACTTTTTCGCGAGCAAAGCGGAGTTGGCTTTGAATTTTGCTGATTTGAACGAGGGAATGCTGCTATTTATAAATGAAAATTGGTGGGGTACGACCGATTGTTGTCATTATGAAACTGCAAGTCGAGCCAAAATGACTGCAGTGGGTGGGAGGTCGATAAAGATGGATGGTTGTTTGGTTAGGACCACCTTCAGAGTTTGTTGCAGGCTAGGTTTCTACTGCTCTTGGGTGGTCCCCGAAAACTGGCCGTCAGGTGGTGGCAGCGCAACTTCATCAAAGGCAGCAGAGATCGTTTATCGTTTGGGGTCTGATCTTCTTGCTGTGGTTGGCATTTAATTGCCATCGAAATGACTGGAGGAAGAACACGGTAGAATAATTTGTAGCTTAATCGATATGACGATGGCATGGGCAGGCAGACTAATGCGGTGGAAGAAATGCATTTGAATGACATTGGAAGGAAGTTGATGGAGATAACATGGGAGGGGTGTTCTTTACTGCTGACATAAGGCGTTTTCTAGCATCTCTATCGGCTTGGCCGGCCCGAATGTAATCTGTAATCTATCGGTGGCTGATGATCAGTCTATTCAGTCTACTGAAAAATTAGACACTGGAGTGTGGCGGCCAACGCTTTTGAAACGAGTAAATGTTTGCACGGGATTACTCGAGACTTATAGTAAACCTGCCGATCAAATTTAAAATGCATGTTATCTATTGAATTGATATCGAGCTTGAGATATCTATTTTCTATTGCAATATAATATAAATAAAACAATGCCTTCCCGTTTTTGTCAACAAGTGAATGTTGTAAATTCTTCTTTCTCTCAGATTTTGAATCCATTCTAAGCTTATTTCCAATCCTTTTTTCACTAAGGTATTCTTTTAAGATCGTATTTATTGGTATTCCATGAGAAACAGTCCAGAGAAAGAATTAGCAGATGAGGTCGTTGCCAAAAATTGATGGCACCATTTTGAAAAAAAATTATCTATCAGAAATTCAGATTCAGAGTAATGACGATTCTTCAAGATATTCCAGATAAATATAAGGAGATTTTGATGAAATCTCTTAGTGGTAAATTACGATTGATTAGTGCTGACAACAAAAATGCAATTAGATAATGAAATCCAATTCGCATACATTCTCATATGCTCACAAATCTTCCAACTAAAACTCTATCTGTTCTCGAGTAAATTGAGAGCACGTTTCTCTGAATGTTGATTTACTTTAATTTAATAACTGTTCTAACGCTACCATACATTTATTCGAACTCATTCACCAAAATAACAGAAAAATAAGTCTCCACCGTAAAGCAGCAATAACAAAAAAAAAACTACCGAGAAGCCCAGCTTTGATTGGTATCAAATTTCCCGCAACGTCAACAAGACAGTTTTCCCCTGCACAACTGTCGTCGTCGTCGTCGTCGTCGTCGTCACGTAGAGCAAATAGCCGCCACTTACTTGGAATCTGATTCCCACCAGCCCAATCGTTCGCCTGCATGGTGACCACGATTAACGGTTGCGCTATTCAGAACTCGCAAAGGTAAGCGAATTTCACACGTCACCTAATATCATCAAACAATGGCTGGGATGGGAGCTTCGTTGCGGGACGGGTCAATCTATTACCTACTGACGTTTGGTATTTGTTTTTCCGTGGGTGCTGTTGCTACATAAACGAGGAAACAGCGAAACGTCATTCGGGAAGGCAATCAAAGTCAGCCATAATCTGGACTGAAATGTGACGCCCAGTTTACTAGTTGATGCAATCATGGACTGCTTTGGACGCATTCTATGTATGCAACACAAAAGGCGATTCCAAAAATAGGAAAGTACTTTTTTTGGAAGATGTGTTTGAGGACAAGTTAATTTGGATAAATATTTTAGTTTATATTTATGTGTTAACATAAGTTCTACAATGAATCAAGGCACTAACATGAGCTGTTAATCGGGACAGAACCAACTATGATGGAGCTACTACTTCAATAGGGCCACACATACACGAACAAAAAGCGATGATTGGCGGGAATTTATCCGTAGTCGAAGTAGTGCTCCACTCTATCATAACTGAGTTTAGAATCCAACGATAATGTAGGTTTTCATTGACGCTTCTGCAGGTTATCTCGCTCACTGAAATTGAGATTGAAATTTAAAATTTACGGAATAATACATTTAGTTATACAATAGTCTAAAAACCAATAATCTATACATATAAAAATGAATTTCTGTCTGTCTGTCTGTCTGAACCTTATGGACTCGGACACTACAGAACCGATCGGCGTGAAATTTTGTATGGAGGGGTTTTTGGGACCGGAGATAAGATAGTAAGAGACCCCTCCCTTCTCTGTAAGGGGGGGGGGGGGGGGGGTTCCCATACAAATGAAACACATATTTCTGCATAACTCGAGAACTAATCAAGCATATGGAACCAAGTTTTGCAGGTGGAGGTTTTTGAAGGAGAGAAATATTTCTATGGTTGTTTGAGACCCCTTTGCCTTTTGTAAGGGGAGACTCCCATACAAATGAAACACAATTTTTAGCATAACTCGAGAGCCAATAAAGCAAATGAAACCAAATTTGGCATGTTTTTGGAGGTAATAAAGGTTTCTATGGCAGTTCAAGACCCCCCCATTCAAGCTCCCATACAAATTAAACACAAATATCTGCATAACTCGAGAACTAATCAAGCAAATGAAACCAAATTTGGCATATGGGGGTTTTTGAAGGCGGGATTTATCTATATCTATATATATAAAAATGGATTTCTGTCTGTCTGTCTGTCTGAACCTAATAGGCTCGGAGACTACTGAACCGATCGGCGTGAAAATTTGTATGTTTTGGGGCCGGGGAAAGTTCTTATGATGGTTTGAGACACCTCCCTCCTCTGGGAAGGGGGGCTCCCATACAAATGAAGCACAAATTTCTGCATAACTCGAGAACTGATCAAGTAAATGGAACCACATTTGGGATGTGGAGGTTTTTGGAGGCAAGAAATGTTTCTATGGTAGTCAGAGACCCCTCCCCTCTCTAGAAAGGGAGGCTCATATACAAATGAAACAGAAGTTTCTGCATATCACAAGAACTAATCAAGCAAATGGAACCAAAATTTGGCATGTGGGGTTTTCTGGAGTCGAAAAATGTTTCTATGGTGGTTTGAGGCTCCTCCCATCTCCTAGAAGGGGTGCTGTCATACAAATGAAACTAAAATTTCTTCATAACTCTAGATCTAATGAAGCAAATGGAACCAAATTTGGCATGCGGGGATTTTAAAGGCAATAAATGTTTCTACGATAGTTCGAGACCCCTCCTCTCTTCCTGGTAGGGGGGGGGGGGGGGGGGCTCTCTTACAATTGAAACAAAAGTTTCTACATAACTCGAGTATTAATCAAGTATATGGAACCAAATTTGGCAGGTAGAGGTTTTTGAAGGCAAGAAATGTTTCTATTGTGGTTTGAGACCCCTCCGCCAAGGCTTGAGTTGTGTGTTGCGTTGCTTTTACCTGATTAAATGGAAAGAGTACGCGAAACATTATTAATGACAACCGTAAAAGTAGTACTTTGGTCGGATTCGAAAATAGTGTTGAATTGGTTAAAAAAGCCCAATACTCCCGGCTTTGTACAAAACCGTATAGTGAAGATTCGAAAGCTGTTTGCATCCAACATGTGGCATTATATCTCGACGCAGTACAATCCTGCAGATTTGGTGTCCCGTGGGGTGTTCCCGGCTGATCTGATGCGTTGTGAAGAATGGTGGTATGGCCCTAGTGTACAAATTATTGCGAATCAGGAAGACGAACTGGACCTTGTGGAACCGGAAGAGAGCAAGCAGGCGCCCATCCACCGAACTGTGGCTGTAGTTGTTCCGAATGAACCGAATGTGAATGCACCGAAGAAACCCGTACGACGTGATCCTGAAGCACAGCAGTTATCGTAAGCTACAGCGATTTTTTGCGTACGTGTCCCGCTTTATTCACAACTGTCGTTCAAAACGAAACAAGGCTGAACGAAGAACAGGACATCTTAGTAGTGAGGACCACAACGAAGCACAGAGGGTCATGGGGATCATTGTCCAGCAGATAGTCTACAAGCAGGAAATCGCTTACAGCCAGATGAAGCAACCAGTTAAGGGTAAACTGCGAAATTTGAACCCAATATACAGCGATGACGATAAATTACTGCGAGTTGGCGGCCGCATCAGGAACTCCGATTTACCGAAGGACCAGAAGCACCCGATGATTTTGCCGGAAAATAACCATTTCACGGAGGTGCTTATCGAAGCTTTACACCGAGAGCATCTTCATGTTGGATGGCACGGCCTCCTTGCAGCGGTCAGACAGAAATTTTGGCCAGTGAACGCAAAACGAACAATTCATCGGGTCCTGAAGAAATGTGTACTCTGCTTCCGGATGAATCCCAGAGTAGTACAGCAGTATATGGGAGATCTTCCGAGCTGCCGAGTTACTGCAGCCCAACCATTTGCCAGAACCGGAATTGATTATGCAGGACCTTTTTTAATTAAAGTCGGACGAATGAGAGCAAAGGTAAAGGTGTACGTGTGCTTGTTCGTATGTATGACCACTAAATCCATCCACCTCGAACTGGTGAGTTCACTGACAACCGACGGATTCTTAGCTGCTTTTCACCGTTTTGTTGGTCGACGTGGAAACCCATCAGAATTGTTCTCCGATAATGGAACAAATTTCCGAGGAGCAGATAGAGAACTATCAGAGCTCTATAATCTACTGAGGTATGCTTCCTCTTCGATATGGTTTAACATGCTTGCCATATTTAGCTTTCGATGAACTCGAGACGAATGTTTCCATCGCACCAAAATGCAGTCATACTTGCTTTTCTTGTTTTAAAAGAGGGTAAGTCGAAGAAAACAAATCGATGAGGCTGGTTATTGTAGTTTTTGAATGTTTAGTTTCAAAAGAGAAAGAGTTACCTGTTCGTTTTTCTCCCTTATTCTTGCTTTATCTAGTTATGTTCACCTAGTGAACTGCACAAACAATTCTGATGTTTACTGAAATAATAACCCTATCCAAATTTGCACAATATTCGTTTTCGCTAGCGAACAAACTAGAACTCATCTTATATATATACATATATACACATATACATATACAGTATTTAACAAAATTTAACACAAAACACGTCTAAAACTACACTTATTTGTTTCTCGGGACAAGTTGAAATTAAATACACTGAAACACCTGTTGAAGACACGAGACATGCTGCGCATTGGTTCATGTAAGCCATAGTTAGTTCGTGCAGGAGAAATGTTGAGGAACGGATGTGAACGAAGATTGTGACGACGTATGTTGATGTTCAAGAGGCTGAGCAGCGAAGAACTGTCAACGTTTCCTTGCAGGAGGTCTCCAATAAAGCATGCCTTTGCCACGTTGCAGCTCGTCTCTAGTGATTCCAGATTGATCAGCATACAGCAGCTTACATAACTCGGCAAGTTGAATGGACCTGAGATCACCTGAGATGACGTAGAGCGAAACGGATAAATTTTCGCTTAATGGCCTCGATGCGTTGGATTTCATTCTGGTAATAAGGTAACCAGATGACACAAGAATATTCCAGGATAGGACGCACAAGCGAGCACTACAAAGCATTCAAACAGTATACATATTTGAACTTTTTGGCAAAGCGGAGTTGTGTACCCTCCAGTGCATAGTTGAAGTGGAAAAGTGAGTGTTTCCGGCCAAATGATATAACCGAGCATTTGGACTCGTTCAGTGACATTCGGTTGATATTACACCATTCAGCGAAAGCTTCCAGTTGTTGTTGCAGGAATAGCGCGTCACGAAGTTTCTTAACCGTGCAGTAAAGCTTAAGATCATCGGCGTATGAAAGTTTTAAGCAGGTCTAGGATGAAATTGACATCGTTCATATAGAGCAAGAATAAAAACTGCCTTGGGATCGCCGGAGCAAAAAACAAACCTAGTCACCGATTTTGACGGACATACTTCGACCGGTCAATGGAGCCAGATAACCAAATTGTTATTCATACCTAGTTTGTCAAATTTAACTACTGCGATTCGATGATTCATTTTATCGAACGCTGCAGATAAAAGTCAGTGTAGATAGCGTCTACCTGTTGTCTACCTGGCGTATCATAAACGATGTGAAGCAAGTCGAGCGTATTGACAAAAATCCGTGCAGGTCCACTGAGATGTAGTGTGTATAGCACCGAACAAGCTTCAGTAGAGCGATCATCTCAAACAGCTTAGAAGTAGCGCTCAATGCAGCTATACCTCGATAGTTTGATACGGTTTGCTTTCTACCTTTCTTGAGAACTGGGAAAACATACGACTTTTTCCAGCCGTTTGGGAATACACCAGTAACCAAGGAGAGGTTAAATCGACATGGAGTTTTCATAAGGGCCAATGTCGCAAACGTAAACAATGACTTTTACCGCAAATATCTTGAAAATGCAAACTCGCTCAAGTAAATTACCACTTCTATTGTAAAGGGAAACTATTCTTCTGTACAATAATCAGGGTAATTCACTATGATTAAGTTAGTATTCTTGAGAAATTTGCGGAAGAAGCCATTGTTTACGTTTGCGACATTGGCCCTTATGAAAACTTCATGTCGAAATATTGTAGCTAATGGTGTTGCAAGTGTATCCGCACAACGTTTCAGTACAAGCGATGGGATGCCCTCTGGACCGGATCCAGTGGATGACTTTAATTCTTTCCCTGCTGATATAACCATATCGTCGGTGATGACAAATTGCAGCCCAGGAGCAGAAAGCCGAAGAACTTTTCTGATGGCGGCGACTATATCCTGAGGGTCGAGGTGTTCGTTAGTGAAAACACTGCTGAATTGAGAGCGGAAAAGGTTGGCAATGTCCGTGGTGGAATCAGCTTCTAGCGTACCATTGATCAATGTAGAAGGCAGTCCGGATTCCTTCCTTTGGTCATTGACATATTGCCAGTTGCGTCATATTGACATATTGCGTTGCAAACGGTCCTGAAAGGCGTTAAACAGGCGGTCATTGGGTTGCTTATAATCATTATTCGCTTCCATATAACTTGCTCTCTTGGAATCCGTGCGATATTTGCTACGCCATCTGAGAGATGCCCACCACCTTTTTTAGATGCTTGAGATCCGCATTTGACCAAGCAGGTTTTGTCGGTTCGTGTGTAGATTTTATTGAAACAAACTGGTTGATGGCATACAGGAGGATTCCAGGATTCCAGAGATGCTTTTCGAAGTGCCATGGTAGCGTTGCTGAGGGCATATCTTGAGTTTTAAAAGCACAGGAGGATGGTGCCTACAGATTATAAGAAAGTGCATTTTCTAAAATGCACGTTAATTTTTTGAATAAATTTTTGAATGCATTTTGCATGATCGTTGGTGAAACGCAATATTTAACGGTGCGAATCTAAAAAGAACAGACAAATGGCAATAGTGTGCAGGACAGAGTTTTCTGAAACTGGTGAACGAACTGAACTTCGCTAAGAATACTGACAAGCTCACTCTTAAGGCTCGAGCGCAGTGATAACGGAAGCGGAAGAGCCCAATCTAACTAAACCTGCTTGTCGGATAGAAAACTCACTAGATCCAAGTTGATTCCAATTGGACATATCGACGTCATTTGCGACAACTGTCAAACTTGCCGTTTCCGTTCCGTTTTCGTCCACATTGCGTTTGGGCTTTTACAGGCGAAGTAAAATCTGCTTATAATCCCCAGTTTGCTTATAATCGAATGTTTGAAGGCCCAAATCTCAGAAATCACGAAGATTTCCCATGCCAAACTTTAAGGGCTTGTAAGATGCATTGCAGCAAGAATAACATTAAAGTTTGACATGTAAAATTTTTGTAATTTTTTTTTCTGACTAAACAATTTTCCGATATCCCTAAGAACTGAGAATAAATGCCAGTAATTCAAAAAAAAAACTTACATCTATCGAAATTAATGAAGTTTATTTCTAACAGTAAAATGAGAACCGACTATGATTGCACCAAGCAATAAGTATGAAATGACAAAAAGAAAAAGAATAAGCAAATAAAATGAGGTTGTTGGATGTTGTAAAATGTTAATGTTGTGATGAGTTTCGTGGATTTAAAAGGTAATATTTTGATTTGAGAATTTGTTTATTTTATTTATTTATTTATTTTTGTGTAATTTATTTGGCTCGAGTTTTTTGGGTAGGTTGTAGGTTGTTTGGTGTTGTTTTGTTTTTGTTGTGTGGTTTTGTGGTTTGGTGTTTTTGTTTTGAGTTGTTTTTTTTTTTTTTTTTTTTGTGTTTTTTGTTTTTGAGTTAAGGAAAATGTTGATGTTAAAATGTGTGGTTGTATATGTGTGGTGTGTTTTTTTTTTTAGGTAATTTTTAATATGTTAAAATTAAAATGGTCAGACACTTCAATAAACCTACGGCAACAAACGTCAAATGGATTGCTCTGTCCGAATAAAGTACGATGCGTGGATAAGCGAAGGAAATCCACACGCCGAGTTATTCTTGCTGGAGCGTTAAGTTGAACGTTACTCAGGAGCGCTGAACAATCGATGTTATTACTCAGGATGTCAAACATGAAGAGTCGCTGCAAAAAAAAACCCTTCTATCAGCCAACGTCGGTAGGCGTATCGCTGTTCATAGGGGGGCAGTCGTACAGGATCATTCCAAGGCAGCCGGCGGAGCGCAAACCGAAGAAAGTTGCGTTGAATTCGTTCAATTCGTTGAATATGGACCATATTCTAATATACTACGCACCAGCGCACAGTAGAGCGAGCGACTTCAAGCAATAAACGTCTTCAAACTGCTTCGTATTTCGTTTGACGAATCAAAGTACCGCGTACGCTTTAGCGGTCGTTGCTGCTATTTGTTGTGAGAAGTTTAGTCAAGTAGTACACCGAGATCCTTTACTGTGCTCACTCTAGCGATACTGGTTGTCTCCTTTCTGTAATCGAAGATGGTTGCATTCCTTGTTCGACGTGTGTGGTAATAGGATGATAGAACTTCACGTCATCTGCGAACATTATTTTTGGAGATTTAATCGTTTCACAAAGATCGTTGAGCACAAAAAGAACTGGACCCAAATGACTCCCTTGGGGCACACCAGACGTGATATCGAATGGATCCGAGCACGTCCCATTAATGCGTACGTAGACACAACGCTCCGTTAGGTAGGAGAATATCCATTGCGTCAACCATCAAATGCACGGAAAAAAATCCGTTCCCAGATCCGTGAACTGCAGTCATGGATTCGAGAACAAGCAAAAATACACCGTGAACTGAATCACGTAATCATGAACTAAATCACGTTTTTAGGTAAAAATCCTGAAAACGTGAACTAGTTCACGGTCCGTTTTCATTTTCGTGAACGCTTTTGTTTCTGTGTGCTTTGGTGAAATCGATATAGATGGTATCAATTTGTTGACGCTTTTCCAATGCGTTGACCAACGAAGAAACGAAAGTCGTCAGGTTGGTTGTGGTTGAGCGTTTTTTCACGAGTCCATGCTGAAACTCGGAGATGATATGATGCACGTGAGGATAGAGCGAATCGTGGATGAGGCTTTCAAAAACCTTCGGCAAACAGCTCAGGATCGAGATGCCACGGTAATTTTCGATGTTGTGTATACTGCCAGTCTTGTGAATCGGAGTAATAGCAGCTGTTTTCCAAGCACCTGGGAAAATACCTTCTACAATCGAACGATTGAAAAGAATGGTGGCGGGCACGGTAAGCGAATCAGCGCAGTGCTTGATGAAGATCGGGGAGACACATTCTGGCCCAGCGCCTTTGGAGTCATCTATCCCTTGCAGCTTTCTCAGCACGTTAAAACTGGGAGAAGTTAAAACGCGCCATGTTGAAGTCGTATCGAGGCAAGCTGTCCAGGTACGCTTCAGACGAAGGTGATCGGTTGTTACTTAGCACACTTCGAAAGAAGGACGAGAACAAATTTGCCGAGTCGCGTGGAGTTTCGGCTGTTGTATCGTTGTAGAAAACACGCTGAGGAATTCCATTGTTCTGCTTTCTGCTTCTCATGAACGTCCAAAACGATTTGGGATCCTGCTTGAATCTTTCTTCTGTACGATGAATGTAGTTGCTAAAGCATCGCGCATGCAAAGAGTTATATTCGCTCTCTAAGTCACGCAGCTCCACCTTTCGCTGTACATCCCTCGACCGAAAAAAGCATTTTCTAGCCTTCCGTAGGCGATTTCGTAGATGTTGAAGCTCACTGTTCCACCAAGGTTGTCTGGTCCCCAAAAATAGTAGATACGTCGCTTTTGTTGAAAAGTAACTGCGAAACATTATTATACCATTTGGATGCCCCTTAACGACTCGTTAGTAAAAGTCTTTATAGGGATTGTATGCGTATAATGGACCCTGTGCGTATAATGGACCCCCTGGCATATTATTATAATTATTTCGTTATTATCGAATTTCACCTTAGCAATTTCAGTTAAAACACATAGTATCAACACTTAATCAAAGTTAGAATATGATTTTTCTCAATTGTTACACATAAAACATCATTATTAAGTATTTTTACCTGATCACTGCATGGTACAGTGATTTGTAAGTGTTTTCGTTACAGGAGAGAAAAAAGCATTTCATCATATAAATAAATTATAGATTATAAAAATGCATTTTCAACACGTTAATACCTAGTACTTATATCAAATATTTCTATGCAGATATAAAAACAACGAAAAATTTGAAAAAAATTCTAAATTTTCAGGGTCCATTATAGGACTAATTGGAAGTGCTTTGTTGCCTATTTGGCAACCCTTCATTTCAGTTTGTAAACAAACCGAACTTATTGTTTGCATACCGTCCAAAGTGAAAATTGTTGATTAGAAAAAACTAATAAATGTAAGCATACTTACACGGAATCTAAAGTGTCGGACATATAGATATTTTCATTACTTTTCTATCAGGTCACAGTGGTCAAAAGGCGATTTTAACGCTCTAAACTGATAGCTCCTTAAATAGTGGAGCTAGAGCGATGGCGTCTTTGGCAAAGTTGATGGATATGACAAGTGTTGTATTTTGACGGCATGACTTTTGTGATCAATCCTAGGGGGATAAAAATTCAACTTTTTTTGGATTTTGAGATAGAGAGTTGATGTCTTCAGCAAAGTTGTAGAAAAAGTCAATACAAAAAACTTTGCTCAAGACATATAAATCGTATGTTTCACCCAATTCGAGATAGAGAGCGTTTTCTACGAACTAACCTCCAAGAACACATTTTTCACCGAAAGATTTTTTTTCTCAATTTTAAGGACAAAATAATGTTCTATAAAGTTATTTGCAATATCAAAATACAAAACTTTCTTGAATATACTATACCTGAATTATTTCTGCGAGATGAGTTATTGAAGTTGTGTTACTATAATTAAACCGATTTCAATTATTACTAAACATTCATATTTTCAATGCCGTTTTTTTTTTCATTTCAACCGCTTCTTTTGCTAGCAGCTGCTTATCATCTCTATACAATGGTTTCTCATGCTGTTTAGGCCAACGACGAATACTTGTAATCAATGGATCTGATGATATTAGATGCCAGTTCAGAAGATCGCGGTTCGTAGGTTTCTTGAAGGCTTGCGGGTATTAAACTCTCGATGTCTGTTGAAAAAATAAAGTTTAATAAATTTTTTCGTTGGTATCAGTATAAAATTTATATATCCTCCAATCCTCTTGCCTCTTGAATTTCTTCAGATAGCTGACCAATTAGAACAAGGAAATGATTATTCACGTTCGATCCATGTTTGAATACTTTATAAACTATATTCGGTATACCAAGGGTATAAACTGACCAGCAAACGCTCATTTTCTGGCAATAATAAAAAAAAAGAATTTAAATGGACGCGTATAATTTCCAACCAATTGTTAGTCAAAGCAAGTGTTAACAAAGAAATTGTTTGCAATGTTTCATACAGCAGACCAGATTCAGTCGACATCAGGCCTAAATATATATGAAATATTCCATGAGCTAAAGCCAAATATAGCATTTTTCATAGCAAATGTGCATTAGATATCGCAGAAAATTACACGTTTCTTTCAAACTGTTCAGGCTAACAAAAAAAAACGTGCATGCCATGTTGCCATCACTAAATGTATCAGCTCTTGAAGTTGAATTTTTATCTCACTTTTAGGGGAATTGATCACAAAAGTCATGCCGTCAAAATACGACACTTGTCATATCCATCAACTTTGCCAAAGACGCCGTCACTATAGCTCCACTGTTTAAGGAGCTATCAGTTTAGAGCGATAAAATCGACTTTTTGACCACTGTGCAGTGTACGGGAACGAATATATTTTGAACATGTATTTTGGTCACTTTGCTGTAAAATACCTTATACAGGGTGTTCGGTTCCTTAATGCAAATATGTTCCTATGCTGTATCATAAATCACACTAAATCACTCCGGACTCACGAAATGTTCCCGCACAAACATCTGATAGGAATTTTGCTGACACCAGATGAGGGAAACTAATCATGTAGTTTGTTTTCAATCATATTTATGGTTTACCCAACCATAAACTATGGCCATTTTCACCAAACATTCAGGTTATTTCAACTTAAGATCACAGTTTGAATCAGCAAAACAGAAATGTGTCTAGCAGTTTAATTTTTGGTTAAAACAAACATTTTTAAGGTTGAAAATAAGCAGACTTGTAGTTCCAATCAACTAAAATTAAATTTAAAACAATGTTGTTATCTGAGTAGAAATCACTTGAAAAAGCGGTTTGCTTCAACTGCAATCACGAGTTTGAAGCAAACAAATATCAACTTCAACTTAAACAGAGCCAGAGTAAAATATTTTTCTAAATGAAGCCTGAAAGTGTTGTTTTTAAGCACAGTGATGCAATATCTTTTACCAATGTGTCATTTAGTGGAATTCAATTGGGATTAACATGTCCGGTTTTCAAATAGGAATAAAAATAAAATCAAAAAAGTTCAATGCTGATTTTCTCATCTTCGTCCAAATGTTACTTACGTCTATTTCAAAAAGTACTCGAGAAATGTTTGAGCAAATATGGATTGAGTTAATAACCATCTGGGCGAGTCTGACTATGACTAAAATCGACATGTGACCCCCCAATTAATGCGAAAATCTAAAGCAAGTGCTGCCGATGAAATAAAGTGCCCAAAAGCGCATTGTAGGCATGGCCAAATATCATCATCGAAGTCCTAAAATCGCATATATAAAAAAAATACATCAGTTATCAATGTTTAACAAAACCAAAATAACGTGGAAACCAGCATAAAAATAAAATTAATAATTAAAGTGACATGTTACTTCAAAAATACTCCGCCTTAGACTGCCCCCAGCTCTCGGTTTTCAATAGTTCATTTTTTTCCGGAAAATTCGGTGACTGTGATGTGAGAACAACATATAGAAACAGAGAATATCCGAAAAACACAACACCATATGAAGCCTCACCCGAAAAACATAAATAAATACATATGCGATATGGACAAAAGTGACTCACCGCTCGCCAGATTCGCTTCGTCGGGGGCGATTTGATCAGCCAGCCTTCATGATAGACCTCTTTATTCGTCGTCATCTGGTTGCTGCCGTTTCTGTTTACACTTCCTCTCCCGGTCCCGGTTTCAATTCCGATCCCGATCAAACCCACCAACGACTTTCTCGTTCTTGTTTTGCGTGTGATTCTAACGATTTACCAACGCAAACAACAGTCAAACGACGATGATGACGATGATGATGATGGAGAAGAGAACAAAATCTTCCGGTAGATTACTCCCCTCCTTCACTTGTTGCTCTGCTCTGCCGGGTGGACCCCACACCCTAAATATGCTGGAACAGCAACTCACAGCTGCAGACACAGGTCGAACTTTGTTGCTGGAACAGAGTTTATTTGCCTTCTTAATTGGATTTTTTCTGCCTCACTGGAGTTTTCCACCGGCTACTTGCTGCTATTTGAACAGAACACCAATTCAACAAAGCAAGCCGATTGGCAATTTTCCTTCTTCAATCAACTTGGCTACTATGATACTGCCTTTTTCTGCTCTACGGACAGGCGAGGAGCGATTTGCATTCAACTTCTTCTTGTTTCCTGGCGTTTGCTTTCGACACAACTGCACCCTTTTCTCCTCAATTTTAGAATTTTCTTCGCCTCATATCACAAAATTTTGACTTCTTAAAAAAAATTAGAACCTCACGATAAGGCACTGCAATCATAGGGTATACTTGACTTCCGCCTCGCACTCACCAGCACTTGTCGCTCCCTCAATCCAAGCAACCCGAGCTGCTTTTTTTTCTTCTGTCGATATGCTACTGAACTCGGATGGGAACTTGTTTTTTTTTATCTTTGTAAAACAAGAAACACCCCGGAGCAAAAACACGACAACACAGATTTCAAACAACACTTTAACATTTCAACACTTTTCAGCAAAAATTTTTCAATGAGAAAACATACAAAGAACAGATTTTTGGTGAAACAGGGATCCGCGACGGCCACGGCAAGCCAACCAGCGGAAAGTAGAACTGGAACAAACTGAATCCGAAGATGGCGATGAGATTTCTGTCTGCTGCTGACTTTTTTTCTTGTTCCCTGCTTGCGCTGGAGTAACGACGATTCTTGAGGGTGGGGGAAGAAGCGAGTGATGGGCGGCAAGGTTGCCAAGTTTGATCCAAAATACTTTTCATTTTATTTCTTTTGAAAGGGATCTAAAGTTGACATATCTCGAGTAACTCCTGATAAAGGCTTAAGGTCGGTATCGTGTTCCAAAGAAAGTTCTTTTTCTATCCCAAATCCATGTTGGTCGGTATCGTGTTCGAAAGAAATTTCTTTTTCTATCCCAAACTCATGTTAAATTCCGTTTAGTGAAACGGAAACGTAAAGAATCGAAAAGAAATTTCTGCAGCAGTATCCACCTGAATAGAACGAAACATGAAATTGGAATTTGTAAGGTTTCCACGCAAACTAATGGGAGCTGTCACTATCACTTTCGTAAAAATATTCCACTCGATTATTCCGTAAGTCAAGGTGACATTTCGTTCCATGCAGAGCAATTGTCAAAATTCCGCATGGTAATATAGAACAAAATTCCGTGACCTCTCTACTTTTTAAGTCGTTTGCATTTTTTAAAAAAATGGACAAAATTTGCCAATTTTTCATGGGTTTATCTTCACCGGCCGGGAGGTCGGTTCTACCGGTCAAACAGTGAAAAAGTACCTGGAGAACATGAACTAAATGTAAGGAAGCAGAAGTCACATCCACTGGTTTCGGAGCTGCATGCAATGACGCAGCGGCAGCGGCTGAATAAGATGGTCAACTCGATTTTCCTGGCGAATCGCGACGAAGAGGTGGTGATGAACGACGAGACCGTGGATGGCAATGACTGGCCGTCCGCGACTCCGGATTGGCCGTGACTGGGGAAATTTATAGTGCGAAATGCCTGCCGGAAGTTGCGTCGTTCATCAAGAAATACCATAAGGGCAAAGACGCGGTGTTCTGGCCGGATCTGGCGTCGGCCCACTACTCGAAGCGATCATAGGAGGAGATGGAGCGGCTGAATATTAATGGAAATGAAACACGTCTGGTGCGTAGCGAATGATAGATAGAACTGAGGGTTTATTATAGACTAATGATTAACATAGAGTTCATGGCTTACTATGCCAAAATCCCCCCTTAAACATGAATTCGAGCAACTCCCACGGCTTCAATGGCTTCCTGAAACTTTCGTCCGGTAATTGGCTTTGTCAGAACATCCGCCTTCTGTTGCTTTGATTCCACGTATTGCAGCACAATAGTTTTCAGCTCAATCTGTTCCCTCACGAAAGTGGTGTCGAAAGTCGATGTGCTTGCTGTGGGGTGAATATCCTATTTCTTTTTCTGCCAAGCAAATTGCACTTCGATTGTCGCAGCTTATTTGAACTTGCAGTTGTACTCCAAACAGTTCGTTTTGGAATCCTCGCCACCACAACGCTTCTTGTATTGCGGCAGACATAGCCATATATTCCGCTTCGGTCGTAGAGAGCGCAACTGTTGGTTGCTTCCGACAGCTCCATGACACCAATCCAGTGAACTGGAATACATAACCGGTGATTGAGCGTCTTGATTCGGGGTCATTAGCCCAATCCGTATCGGTGAACCCTTTGAATGATCCGTCTTCTTGCTTCACGTAAACGAGTTTCATCAGCTTTGTCCCTTTCAGGTAACGCAAGATTCTCTTGGCCGCCGTCCAGTGTGCTTCTCCTGGATTACTGCTGAAGCTGCTCACGGAATTAATAGCGTATATGATATCAGGCCGGGTGCACTGTGCCAAGAACTGTAGACCACCTATTAACTCACGAAACGGCACCGATGTCATCCGCTGCTTCTCGCATTCATCCTTCGGGCTCATTTCCTTCGACAAACGTTGATTTCCATCGACAGGCGTCGCATCCGGATTGCATTCGATCATGTTGAAACGCCGAAGTAGCTCATCGATATATCGCTGTTGGTCCAACATAACTGCATCTTCAGCACGGGTGATCCGCATGCCCAGAACTTGTTCCGCTTTTCCAAGATCTTTCATGTGGAACTTCGACATTAACTGCTCTTTTACGTATTCCACCCATCTCGGCGATTGGAGAACACTCTGATGACTCTGTCACCGTTGACTTTATAGTACACGCAACAATCAATATGCAACTAGGGATTTGAAATTGGTTCACTGTTGTAGAACCCCTTGGTCCGAAGTACACCTTGAAGCCAGCACCTAACTATACATATTTGCGCCTTTGTTTTGATTTGCTGTGGTGTTTTGACAGAATATTTGAGAGTGTGTTCGTGTGAGTTCATTATTAGGGGCGTATTATTAAGTTTGGGACCGATGTGCTAGTACTGGCTGAGCCAAGAAAAAAATCGTATTTGTTCGGGACCTACTGGTCTTAGAGTTAGTCTATGGTACACGCATGGATCAAAACTAGAACGCTTCAGGCCGATCTGCTTCAATTCCGCATCAAGCTTCCCGTTCCACACCCGACTAGCTTGCTTCAGGCCGTACAGCGCCTTTCGCAAACGGCACACCATTTTTGGGTCCTTCTTGTCCACAAATCCTTCGGGCTGTTCCATGAAGATTTCCTCTTCCGTCAAATCGCCCTGAAGGAACGCTGTCACTGCATCCATCTGGTAAATACGGAGGTCCATTTGTGCAGCTAAGCCCAGCAGATAGCGAATGCTGGCGTACCTGACTACCGGAGAGTACGTCTCATTGTAATCGACACCTTTCACCTGGGAGAAGCCTTTGATTACGAGTCGAGCTTTATAGCGCTGTACCGATCCGTCGGCATTGGTCTTCAGCTTGTAGACCCACTTGCATTTCAGCGCCTTTCGTCCTTGTGGAAGCTTGGTTAGCTCCCAGGTATCGTTGCGACTCAAACTCTTCTACCATCGCTTTCTGCCACAACTGCTGGTCGCGATTGCCTTTGCAAATGACTGGGGCTCGTCGATTTCCTGTGGACATGCAACACTTTAAGGAAGAATACTGCACGTCATATCATAATCGGTATACTTGCCTGAAAGCGTGCGCTCTCTCGCGCTGCGCCTGACCACATTTTGTGGGTCCTCTTGTTGCGGAGAGAGCGTTAAAGAAGACACCGTAACAACAGTGTCGTTTGCGCTGCCATAATCCGTTTCACCAATGCTACTGTCGAGGTCCGATTAATTGTCGGTTTCGTCATCATTGCCGGACGGCGTAGCGGACGGATTGTCCACCACGACTGGATCACTGCACTCCAACTGCATCCATTTGTTGTCGACCATCTCGATTGGTTCGCCCCGAACCGTTGTATCTGCTATTTCGCATAGAAAGACGACATCTCGACTGACGCGGAACGTAGACACGGAAACCCTTCGATTGAACTGCGTACGCGACGAAGATTTCTGGCTCGGATTTGCTTACATGCCTACGTATGTTTTCGTCCGCCGTGTTCCGGTTAACTGCTGGAAGGCCGCTCGCAAGGGCGTAGATTTTTTTTGCAAGTAAGCTTAAATAATTACCTTCCATGGGAAATTTATCAAAAGCAATTATCTGTCTTAGCTTTTTTCTTATCACTTCTTATCACGTTTTTTAATGCAAACGTTAATCGAGTAGAATATTTTTCCGAAAGTTAAAGTGACAGCTCCCATTAGTTTGCGTGGACACCTTACAAATTCCAATATTATTTTTCCTTTCTTCTTCAGGTGGATACTGCTGCAGAAATTTTTTAATTATTTTTTTCCGCTAAGGTCGGTAGCAATCGATAGAAATTTCTTTTTCTATCCCAAACCCATGTGAAATGCCGTTCACTGGAAACGGAAAAGTAAAGAATCGAAACAGAAATTTCTGCAGCAGTATCCACCTGAAAAGAAGGAAAATAAAATTGGAATTTATAGTTTCCACGCAAACTAATGGGAAGCTATCACTTTTACTTTCAAAAAAATTCCGCTCGATTATTCCGTAAGTGAAGGTGACATTCCGTTCCATGTAGATCAATTGTCAAAATTCCGCTTGGTATGTTAGAAAATCTCCGTACCTCTTTACTTTTTAAGTCAGGATACTGGCCTTCACTAGAAGTTTAACATGGGCTTAGGATATAAAAGAAACGTCTTCGAACACGATACCGACCTTCTCGAGAAAAGAACACCGCTCAAATGTAAGCGAAGGTGACATTTCATTCCGTGTAGACCAATAGACCTTTCTTGTGAATTTTTTTCATTGTCTTATCGATATCCTTAAATTGGTAGACTTTCGGGTACTTTTCTATGGGAGCTAGGGGGGGGGGGGGGGGGGGGGGGGGGGGGGGGGGGGGGGGGGGGGGGGGGGGGGGGGGGGGGGGGGGGGGGGGGGGGGGGGGGGGGGGGGGGGGGGGGGGGGGGGGGGGGGGGGGGGGGGGGGGGGGGGGGGGGGGGGGGGGGGGGGGGGGTGTTTTTTGAAGCATGTACACACAAAAAATAAATTTTGTTTTATCAAAATTTTACGCTTTACTTCTGAAAGTGTTTATTTTTTTCATTAAATTGAGAAGTAAAATTATCTCTATGAAAGTTCTTCGTTTGGTTTGAAAGTGTTATGTTTCGGTTCAGTGTGTAAATTTAAAAGGATTTCTTTTACCATAAAAATTGTAGAACTCTCAAATCCATCAACACAAAACAGTTGACTTTCTTCCAATTACAAAACTCTCCCCGGCAGTGAATCGGATGCGAACTAAGAATCAATCCGAGCAAACCCCGTCGACGGCCGGTCCATCGTCCAACGATTCCCTCTCGAAGTCCGATTCCTAGGCGACGCCAGGTGTGCACGAGGCAACCGCCATGACAACGACGGAGGACACGGGGTCCGACACTCTTCCGGCCGAAACAGAAGTGAAGACGCCTTCGATGTGTGAACTGGAAATCATGGCATCGGTGACTACTTTCATGTCTGGTTTTTTCATGCAAATTACAAATTACTTGCAAATACCAGTAACAAGAAATATTTGTTTGCAAAACGAAAAAAATAATGTTTCATTAATTATATCCGACTTTTATTTAAATTCAAATGATTTTCAAACAATTTGTATTAAACTATTAAAATTTGTAATGATTCATCTGAAAAAAAATATGTTAAAACTAATTTCTATTTCAATTGATATAGAAAATAGTTTTAACATATTTCAACATTTCTGGTTGAAAGGTCATTTTGAAATAAAAATAATTTGCTTTTATTTTCAACGATACCTCGGTTTCGATTTGACAGTTCTACAATTCGTTTCGAAAGTTTAAACTTTTAAATGTACCAAGCAGGAAAATTTTGATTTGACCGTTTGAACGTTTTTGTTGGAAAAGCTAACCGCTTTCTACGAAAAAGAACCAACGCAACTTTTCAATTTTAGCAATGGTTTTTTTAATTCTAACAATCATAATTCTTTGTGTGTAGAACCTCCCAGAAAAGGCCAGTATGGACTTAAAAAGTAAAGAGGTTACGGAATTTTGTTCAATATTACCAAGCGGAATTTTGACAATTGATCTGCATGGAACGAAATGTCACCTTCACATACGGAATAATTGAGCGGGATATTTTTCCGAAAGTAAAAGTGACAGCTCCCATTAGTTTGCGTGGAAACCTTACAAATTCCAATTTTATTTTTAGTTCTTCTCAGGTGGATACTGCTGCAGAAATTTCTTTTCGATTCTTTACTTTTCCGTTTCAGTAAACGGAATTTAACATGGGGTTGAGATAGAAAAAGAAATTTCTTTCGAACACGATACCGACCTAAAACAATAAAAAAAAACTGTTGAATAACCATATCACCCCATATGCGTCCACTTGTGAATATTCATTTGACCCTATCTTCCCCAACCTGATGTTTCTGTTCTGTGGTGAGTTTCACGTTAGCTTGTTCGCTCTTCACTTCAAAGAAGAAATCCCATAAGCAGATGTCAGTGCTAGCGTGAAACATGGCGATTGTTTTCTTACTCAGTCACTCCACCGGAAAGTCTCGTAACAAATCAACGTATATAAAGTACAAGGTATTATAGTCGCTGCAATGTTTATGTAGTGGTACGAAAAAGACAAAAGCAAAAAAAGGTTATGAAATGTCTTCAGAAATGCATGAAATTTAAGCAGTTTTGATTCATAAGCCAGCCAAACGCAAGTTTCTTGCATGAATTTCTGCATGTAGGTATTAAGTAACTCTTGTACGTTACTTAAGTATACAAATTGATTGGAGGAATACGTTATTACTGAATATTTTTGAATCAGCACTAATATTTGAGGTGTTCGAAAACGCGATGATGAATGTTTCACAATTTCGAGTATCACACTTATTCAGGCATTGTTTCTGGATAATTTTAAGAAAAAGCTTATTTTTTTAAAATAAAGTTAGAGTAGACCATTTTTATTATTACTATGAAAGCTGCATGCGTACGCAAAAACTTAAGCATTTATTTTTTATGATAATGATTATCGTTAGAACATACCCAACAAACATTTTGAATAAGAGCTAAACAAATTTGGAGAAGCTATTCAGCTATTCTAGAAGAAACAGCTGAATAGCTTCTCCAAATTTGCTTGAACAAGCTCTAATTCAATACCAATGTTTGTTGGGTATAGCTCAATTTCACTTTAAGCCTGGCTAGAATCACTGTTACTGGAAGATCCACAACGATTTAAAATCGAAAATTAGATAAAATGTATGCAACTAGAAGGAACTTCGCGGTTTCTCATTGCAAACATGGATGTTTGTTTGCCATCCGGTTTCTCACTCACATATGAGTAATATTAACTTAAAAACTTTAAAACCGAACGTACCATAAATTGAGTTTCATTGCCACAACTCAATTTGAGTAATCCCCGTTTTTTATTATTTTGGTATGAAATTGAGAGTCGGGCCCATTGAGCATTACTCGAAAAAAAAAGCTTTAAAAGAATTAACGAACAAGAAAATATTTTTTTCAAAATTTTCCATAATACATAAAATGTTTTTTTCCGGCTTATAGCCCAGTATGCAGCTGGCATGTAAAGTCCAGAAGTAATTCTTACCATTTTTACCGAAAGTAATTTTGACAACTGCTCCAGTATGGGTGAAATGTCAATATTCCTTGCAAAATAATCGAAAGGCATATTATTCCACGAGAAAAAGAGACAGCTCCATTTAGTTTACATGAGCAGACGTTACCGTCTTCAGTTTTCCCTATTTTTCAACTGACAAGGTAAGAAATTTACTAAAAAAGTTCAATTCATTGGACGCAGTGGTTCTTCACCCCAACAACAACAAAAGAAATCTCGACAGTAAAAGCATTTCTTGACCATTACTTATCCTATGCTAATGCACATTACTTTTGAGCTAAATACTGGCCTTATCCAAGAAATTTTCCTCCACTATGGAAAATTTTGCAGGATTTTTTTTATGATAATATTTTCTCAATTATTGAGAAAATTTCATTGAAGTTTAAAAAAAAGTTGTTCTACGATGAGGTGTTCTTGATTTATGAATATTTGAATTTAGTGAGGTTCTTGAAAATCTGAAAACTTCAATTTGCGTTTTTCGGACCAAACCTTTACGATAGTAAAACAATCCCCTAATCCTGATATTTATTTAGTTTCGAGTTGAACTTACATTAAAACAAAAATTTATTAAAATGAGTTTTTTTTATTTCACCGTTGATTCTTAGTAATGCCCAAGTATGCTCTGTAATATGAAAGTATAATATGTATATTATGTTTTGATAGTAAAGAGTTCATGGATCGATTATAAAATTTGTAAAATCAAACGACAAGGCAAGGCTTGCTTACCATTTTCAACACCAAGAAATTTAACCAAATTGTTTAAAAGCCATCTTGCCAATAAGTCTGGTTCCGATTCATAAGCCAGAAAATGTTTCGAAACTGTTTGGTTTATCTGTAATGTAATATACTATTAAAAATCAACGAATCCCAGTCAAGATAAAACAGCTTAGCTTTTTTTAAGACACGTTTCCACATCTACAGTGGCTGCTTTCTGCTCCATGTCGCGACTGGTTATCAATTTTCGAAAACGAAATAGATTTTAAATTAACTTCCGAAGCGCAAATTGACAAATCCGTTATCCGACCCATTTTATATGATTGAAAATAAATAATATGTAGCTATCTCAAAATTGGGTTTGGCGCAGTTTTCTTGCGTTTTGAATAACAATAAATCAAATTGATAAAATACGACTACTCAGCGTTTGACGTTTTAGATATATTTAGAAAATTGAGTAAAAGTTACTCAACATTGAGTAAGCTCGAATGAGCGTATATGTGAGGATAATATGACAGCTGGAAATATGCTTTACCTTGTTCTCGAGGTACTTTGGTAACAAATAGCGAATTCGTTTTTGATTCATGAATCTACCTAGATCGGGTATCAAAACTGAGTCGGCTTGTCAGTGTCAAGGGTACCCACAATAGATACGTTTGCGTTCCGTTGACGTAAATTTGACAGAAAACCTATGGGAAAACTGTCAAATTCACGCAAACGCATCCGCAACGTATCAATTGTGGGCCAGCCATCAGTGTGTCATAAAATGAAAACTAATGTCGTTTTCGGTTTTAAAACTGGGTCAGGTCTGACTCTGACTCGCAATTACCGAACGAAAACGGAGCCAGAGTCGAGTCAGTATGATGGTATTAGTGCAAAAACATAAACATAAACAAACATAAACATTTTATTTTGACAGTTCATGATTGTGTGTGTTGGTGAACCCAGGTTGGACGCCGAAAAAACTTGAGAGCGAACCTCATCAATGTTGGGTCGGATCCAGGTCCAACCCGATTGAATAAAAAAACATTTTGACAGCTGTTAGGGCGGACCTAGGGCGAACCCAGTTCTGCACTCGCAATAACCGAACACGACATAATAAAAATTAGCAAAACAAGCGTGTTGTTATTTTGAAACACTGAAATTAAACAGCCGCTTGTGTCAAACTGTTAAGAAGACTTTAAACCATCTGATTTTTTTAAAGGATCGGAATGAAAATTGATAGGATCTGATCAAACGACCAGGAAGTCCGACCCCATATTTTGGTATATTTGGAACAGCAAGATACTGGAGCAATAACTGGAGCTGAAAACAATACAGATAGACGAAAAAAAATCGTATTGTGACTGCCCTTTCGAATAATTTAGAATTCTTTTTGAAAATCCTTGACAATTTCTAGTATTTCACAAACTTTTTTTTTTATGTTAGAAAATATCAACTGACTATGAAATTCTTTTCAGTGTAGATCCCCAGGTCATGTGAAGGGAAGCAAAACAAACTGCTCGTCTACACTGAACCCAAACATCATCCCTAGATTATTTCAAAACTGTGTTGATCATAAGCGATTTATGAATAATTTGAAACAATTGAACGACATAAACTTATTTCACATTACACCTCAACCGTTGAGCAAAGATTGCAACGGGAGCACAAAAATTGAAGGAGTCAGGAAATATTTTTCCGTGACTCCTTAGAAAACTAGCGGGTTTCGAACCCTTAATCGTGATGGTACCAGTTATGATAGCGATTGATAGGTTATTACCGAATGATTTTAAACGGAATGTTTGTCATCCTCATTTCAAATGATTTGCGTCATAGGGCTTTTCCAATGCAATACGCATTCCTTTTTGGGATTATGATTTTTCAGACAGCGTGCATTCGAATTTGAACGGGAGGTCAGTTCACTTCGCGTATTATTAGTTGTTCAACATTAGAAGGATAATGATCTTGTTTTCTAGAAAATCGTCCTCCGCCTACATTTATCATTCGAAAATGCGATTTCAATGTTTCGATATTAACCGACGGAGGATTCATTCGATAAAAGAAGGATGTTTGGGTTCAGTGTAAGTGGTCCATCCATGAAATCAGCCACGCTAATTACGACGTTTCTGAAGGGACTGATCAGCACGCGAAACGGAGGAATCAAAACAAATTCTCCTGTGTCAAATCGTTCGCCGAGAAAGAAGAGAATAAAACGCAATCACGCTGCTGTTCTTGTGCAACAATCTTGAGAAATCCTTCAGCAAATTATTGTTTTATGTTTTAGACTAATTAAGCGGAAAACTGTATGCAATCAAGTGAATAAAGTGCGAATTAAGCTAGATGAGATGGCATTTATCATCCGTTTCGCCAAAGGCGTGAGGAAACATTGGAAGAAGTCTACCTTCCTGGCTGGTGCCGTGGCTTATGGCGTTTCCTATTCGCATGAGAAATATGAGTGAGTAATTTTTGAATGAGAATTCACTAATTTTGTATGAAACGGTTTAGATTATTGTTCGGTTTGGGAACGTAATAAGTAACTACAGAAAAGTGAGCGTTTTAGGAAGTTTTGTGTCGGCTTTTCATTTGTTCTGATACAACACTGTTGAGAGGTTTCATTTGCATCCGATAGACCGTTTCTAAAATTTAGATTATTTAATAAGTCGATGTTCAATCTGTCCAATAGATAATGCTTTCAATGATTTCAAACAAAACTATTGAAACATCGGTCTGTAACATTTTCATGAAACAATCATTTCTTTTGGAACAATTTCCCAGAATGGATCATTCCTCTAAAAAGATGATGAAATTATTGATTTTTGTGAACTAAGGAGTTTTATAGCTATTTGCAAATCTTCAGGATAATTGCATGTTTAGATGTTGTGTGACTTCGTCAGTGTAGTTCCAAATTGAGTTTATTTTATAAAGATTATCTCAAAAGTAACTTCTCTTCCTAAATTCTTTCCAATATGATAAAAAACGAATATTCTAAAACCCCACAACCTTCATTGCAGAATCAAACAACTTATGCGCCACTACTGCACCGAAGCGTCCAAATACGGTGATGTTCGGATCGGCACCACCCAAAAGCTCCAAAAGTTACTGGTCGTCCTGAATCCAGCGGCCAATCGGAAATCTTGCGAGGAGGACGTAAGTAATTATTCAATTCCCTTCAATGCGACTGCCAACTGATCCCCTTTCCACTGCTCCACAGTTCCACGACTATTGCGAACCGATCCTGCATCTAGCGGGTTTCGAAGTTGACGTCGTGAAAACCGATTCCGAGGGCCACGCTCGGCGCTATCTGGAGGAACTGGCCGCCCTGCCGGATGCGATCGTTGTTGCCGGTGGCGATGGAACCGTGTCCGAGGTGGTTTCAGGTCTGAAACGCCGAACAGATGGTGCAGAATGTCCGATTGGCGTTCTACCGGTGGGACGGACCAATGGTTTGGCTACGGCGTTGTTCCGAACAAGTGACCAGACTACAACACTCGAAGATGTCCGGGCAATGGCAAATGCGGCCTATGCCATAGTGGCTGGGAAGAAGGAAAAGATGGATCTGATGAAGATTGAAGTGTTGCCCAATGAGATTGATGAGACGGTTCCGGAGAAGCCAGTTTACGCGTTGGGAAGTCTTCATTGGGGAGCATTTCGGGATATTCTAGCCCTACGGGACAAGTACTGGTACACGGGATCGTTGAGGGATTACACGGCTTTCCTGTTCAATGCATTCGATGGCAAGCACACGTGGAATTGTAAGGCCAAGGTGACTTACACGAAACCCTGCGAGGGATGTAGCAAGTGCTACAAGGATAACCAACAGGAGCAGCAGCCAAAGAAGGAGCCAGCCAGAAGATGGTGGTCGGTGTTTTTGCCCAGAGCAAAGACCACACAAAGCGTTGACTATTCGAAAGTTGTGAACGAGAACTGTTCTGTGCCACATGAACTGGAAGTGGATCCTTCAGAGTTTGTCCTTCAAACGAGAAATTCTCAAATGGGGTCGAAGGACGGTACAGTTTCCAATCTAAGCGTACAAATTGGAACTTCCGCGGATTCAGCGTTTAGTTTCTTGGGAGACAGCTGGTCCAGGATATGGAACCGAAGATACATCGAATGTCCTACGGAAAAGAGCATAGAAGCTAGGACAGTGTATTTAATTCCCGAAAAGTTGAAAGTCGATGAAAGTGACAGTGAAGCGTACTATTCTATTGACAACGAGGCGTACGAAGTTAGGCCAATTCGAGTAACGCTAGTACCAAGATCGGTGGAAGTTTTCACGTTTTAGTATGTTACGTTTCCAGCAATAAAAGTTTGAATGTAAGAATACTTTGTTTCTCAACGATGACATTATCCCTTTTAATTATTACGCCGTCCACATGGCTGCAACTTTATTTCCATGCTACTGCTAGCGACAATACGATGGGGATTTTCCATTCCAGAAACTTTTTAATCTATCTTTGGATCGTTCTAAACTCCATACTCCGCTCCGGACAGTTTTTCATCGGTCATGTAAGAAATCACCCAAACGCAACTTTCCTGATTGAGCCAGATGATGGAGATCAGGAAAGCGTTCAGCAATCCCACGAAGATACCGGCGATGACATCAAGAATGTGGTGTCTGTACAAAAGCAATCTGGAGAGACACATAGAAACGCACCACGCCAGCATTGGTGGCCACAGGACAAATGTGACCGGGTCCAACCAAGTCAGGAAGGTTACAATGTAGACAGCTCTGGATACGTGTCCTGACGGGAAGCTAAATTTGTCTGGCCCAAAGCAGAAGGGATCATCGTTGACGGCCGGACGACGACGACGAGTTGCTGCTTTGATGACCGCCACAATTACAATATCCGTAAGGAGACCTATAAACAGGTTCACCTGCATTTGATACCATTCCGGCTTATCAATCATCCAGCAGAAGGCAAGCCATCCCGCCAGCCAAGCTATGCCATGGCATGAATACTGAAACGATGTGCAGATTCCATAATCTTATCAATTCAAACAAAAAGCCAATCAGTTAATCTCCTACCTCCAAAATCTTACAATGCGTCCTCAGCGATCTGATAGCAATGAAATTCAACATGAAGCTGACTAACCGTTTTGTCACAATAACGTCCCATTCCAACAGCTTTTTCAGTGCCGGCGGAAGGTTTCGACCACCCTCCATTCTCGTCCGGTTATCCACCTATTAAGATTGCAAACAATTATCTATCTAAATGCAGGTGATGATTCATATTTGCTTAACTCACACTGTCCTTCTGCTGTGGATTTTGCTCCATCCTGCTTTATTATTCAACCAGCTAAACAAGACGATTATTTCGATCTTTTTTCTTTCGTTGGGGCTCTTGACTCACCCTCCAACCTGAATCTTCTAATCTGAAGAAACACAGGATCGAGACACAATAAGCTAGGAATTAAAGTAAGGTTAGTGAAAAGATCAATTCCTAAGTGCAATGTACTTATAAGGTATAGGGGATGGCGAAAAAAGAAAAATCCAAAAAAGGGGGGGCAAGGAATGAGTTTAAAATTGTGGAGGGAGAGAAGAGAAAAAAGAGAAAAAAAAAAAAAAAGAAAAAGGTCTGGTGGGGGGGGGGGGGGGGTGTTGGGGCGGGGTGATCTAAAATTGGTCCGTTTCAAAAATTTAGATCATCTCATTTTAGATCAAAAAAAGGAATATTGCACCGCTGATCTATTTACTTTGATCTATACGCAAAAAAAATTGACAACCCGGTCAAACGAAACGTCGTCAGTTTAGTCGTCATGTTTACTTTGAGCTTTTCATGTTTTGCTTCTTACCTGCACCAAAAGCAAATTTTGTTTGATAATTGAATAATTAAGTTTTTAATTGAATTTATTCGAAGTTTTTCTTTGACAATAAAAGACGCCGTACGTTTCCCAGACGGAAACTTCTACCCAAATCGACATCAAAACCTGTCAGAGCAACCAATTTTATCAGCTGTCTCGTAATGTTAACTACGGCAGCAATATTGGTGCAGCAAAAAGGATTCTCAACTCATCTCTAAATAGCAGTGGATCTGATTCTTGCAAGAACACGACGTTCGACGGGTCCAATAACTCCGGAAGCTCAAGCAATATAAGTCAGTGCAGTAGTATCACCAGCAGAGGTACCGGAAGCATCTACAGCTATTCCTCCAGTAACATGCAATCATAACATCCGACTATTGATGAACACAAGATAAATCAGTTCCTGTTGCGCCTGTTCAAGTCAATCACGCCCGTTTTGTCGATGATCATTGAGAGTCCTTCGCTGGCGAAAGTCATGGTTCCAGCCGCACGTGATCAATTCTTTGCAGAGGAATCCGTTTTTGAACCGTCTCTACATAGTGTACATAGCATGTTATTAGTAGCTCAACCATGGAATGTGAATTAGATGGTTGAAGTGCTTAATTAAAAAGTATGCTGTTGTATTTAACGTTTAAAAATATCTTCCTCTCTTTTTTACAGGATCAGACACGTCTGTTTGAATGATTCTCGATTATTGACGAACTAGGAAATGTAATGTTAGAGATTTTACAATGTGTTTATGTTTTAGGGAGTAGAAATTGGAAGCGTCTGCGATATCTTCGATCGTCAAGAATGTATTCTATGAGACGGATATTTTGATTTCGATGGTGAAACGGAAGCAATCTTCATCTGAGCTGGAGAAAACGAGCATCTTTGCATGAGAAGTAGTTGAGTTGCTCTAGGATGCACCGCAGTACTCTAGACTATTCAAGATGTTTGTTCGATCGTTTCACTATTACTTTGGATATAACTGCCGTTTGTGTGATTATGGCCTGGTAAAGTAGGCTGATTGGTTGGAAGCCATTTCTGGAAGAGTAGAAATGAAACACTCCAACGATGAAGACAGAAAAATCTATTCAATCACATTTTCTCAAAACAAGTACAGGTATAGTTAAGCATTTTACTGACAGTGTGTCGGGGATTCTCATGAGTTAAATACATAGTTTCCAAAAAAATCAGGTACGAATATCAAATTCAACCTTGTGTATATTAATATGTTCGACACTATCAAAGCTCTCCCGCATCTCTTTCATATCATTGCCTGAACGTTTCACGATTGAAACATCCTCCTTTTCGGCTTCGATCGTATGTTGTTTGTCTCTGCCTAATGGACTCGAAGAAAGAACGTATGCCAGTCAGTGATTTTCTGAGGAGCTACCTAGCTAAAGTTAAAGAGAATTTGAATGAAAAGCAAATGTTCAACATGCAACATGCTATAAGAATTGATAAGGAAATAGATAAGGAAAAACAAACTCACGATGATACCTTTGATGAAATCTATATCTACTCTTTCAAATTATACAAGTTTACACAAAGAATAATGATTGGTAGAATTAAAAAAAAACATTGCTAAAATTGAAAAGTTGCGTTGGTTCTTTTTCGTAGAAAGCGGTTAGCTTTCACAACAAAAACGTTCAAACTGTCATATCAAAATTTTCTTGCTTGGTACATTTAAAAGTTGAAACTTTCAAAAGGAATTGTAGAACTGTCAAATCGAAACCGTGGCATCGTTGGAAATAAAAGCAAATTATTTTTATTTCAAAATGAACTTTCAACCAGAAAGTGTGCAATTCAAATAAAAGTGAGCTGTTAAGATTGAAATAAAAAATAGTTTTAACTTAAATTGTTTTTTTTTTCAGATGAATCAATATAAATTTTAATAAGACAGCTAATTGTTTGAAAATAAAATAAATAAATAAAAGTCGGATTAATGAAAAAATATTTTTTCGTTTTGTAAACAATTTTTTTCTTGTTACTGGTTCATGTAGTAAGGAACGGATATCTAACTTAAGCATAATTCTGAAGCTGCATTCGGATGATATTAATCATCTAAATATACTATGTTGGAGTCGTTTTTCGCTCGTCGTCAGGATATAACAGCATTCCTAAACACACATATAAAAAACAATTAATAAACTTATACTGCACGACGGTTTTCACAATTGGCCTGAAAAAGTCAGACTTGAAAGTAGTCACTGACGCCGGTGATTTCTATTTCACACATCGAAGGCGTCTTCGCTTCTGTTTCGGCCGGAGGAGTGTCGAATTCGGTGTCCTCCATCGTTGTCGTGGTGGTTGCCTCGTGCACACCTGGCGTCGCCTAGGAATCGAACTTCGAGAGCAAATCGTTGGACGGTGGACCGGTCGTCGACGGGGTTTGCTCGGACGGATTCGTAGTTTTGATCCGATTCGCTGCCGGTGAGAGATTTGTAGCTGGAAGAAAGTCTACTGTTGCTATTGTTCGTTGGGGTGTTATTGTTGGTATTATGCTGTCTCACCTTAAAATCCTTGACAAATCACTTCTTTAAGAAAACGTAGAACAGAACAATATCCGTGAACAGCTTAAATATTTTTGCGGACGGATAAAAAGAACAGGATGACTTTGACAGGTAGACCCGATTCTTTTTTTTTTCTTGCTTTTTGTGTTGGTGGATTTGACAGTTCTACAATTTTTATGGTAAAAGAAATCACTTTTAATTTTACACACTGAACCGAAACATAACACTTTCAAACCAAACGAAGAACTTTCATTGTAGATAATTTTACTTTCAATTTAATGAAAAATAAACACTTTTCAGAAGTAAAGCGCAAAACTTTTAATAAAACAAGATTTATTTTTTGTGTGAAAAGAACGAAAAATAAAATTGGGTTTTGTAGGGTTTCCGGAAAAAGGGGGGGTTTTATTTTTTTTTTGGGAAAAAAATTCCCGGTTTTTTGAAGGGAGTAGAAAAAGAGGGGGGGTGGGGTTTTTTTTATTTTACAGGGGTTTTGACTGGGGCGGGGAACGTTTCTACGACGGGAATAGTGGGCGGATTTTTCGGAAAGTAAGGGTCCGCTCGGATTCGTTTGCGTTTATTTTTTTTTTCTTTTTTTTTTTTTGGTTCTTTTGGGGGGTTTTTTGTGCTGTTTTTTTTTTTCGGTTTTTTTTGTGTTTGGGTGGAAAATAAAAAGAGATTTCTTTCGAACACGATACCGACCTTAAGTTAAGGTGACATTTCGTTCCATGCAGATCAATTTTCAAAATTCCGCTTGGTAATATTCATCAAAATTCCGTAACCTTTTTACTATTTAAGTCGATACTGGCCTTCTCACGGAAATGTTACTCAATTAACGTAAAAAGTGGATCTACTCAAAAATTGAGTTGATCCACTTATCTACGAAAACTGATTAACATTTCCGTGTGAGAAAAAGATAAAGGAATAGAATCACCGACAAACCAACATGAAACTCAATATTCACTATTGATCAAGAATCCATAACGGCCGATTCAAATGTGAGGCGATCCCATCTGTAAAAACCTACAGAATCATATTATCTAGATCAAATAAATGTGTCCAGAATTGCTCAGACATTAACCTTCTTATCAAGTTCCCAAGCGTGTTCGTGGCTTCAATAAACTGTCAGTAAAAATGTCAATAAATGTCAGTTATATGATTTGAACAGAAATATTTAGTCATTTTCTAATGTCATTCATGTCGGTTTGTCGGTGATAGCATGTTTGTTAGTTATTTTTGTTTCTGTATCAAGATTTTCCAGAGACCTGGCAACCCTATCCTATTTACTAGCGATTGACAGTATGTAACATATCGCGGGCCTTATTTGAATAAGGCCCATCTGACGTTTGCTACTACGGGTACGAACGCCAGCATTGTTTACAAACAATGAATCTTTTGACGTTTGGTTGTAAGAGATGTTAGATACAGGACAAGGACGGCCCGCCAGGTCCCTGAAATTTTCAGAACGGAGCTGAATCATCTCCCGTCATAGTCACTCAAACACCTCTTTGGGTGTTTTTCGTACCTTTCCCAGGGAGAGATTTGAACCCGCGCCCGTGGCATTAGGGGGAGGGATGGTTACCAACACCCGGGGGCCCCCCCCGGGGTGGTAATCTTCAACACTAATAAAAAAAAAAAAACCACTATCTCTACACAGAAAAAAAATAAATTTTTTTTTTATTAAAATTGGCACTTAAATCGGTCAATTTTTGCTTCGAATTGAAATCATGTGAGCCAGTATGATTTTCATTTGCCGCACATAATTTTTAACACCCAACACTTAATACACAGGTTCGTTTCCAATGAGACTGATATGGTCCGCACATAATTTAAAATGGAGCGAGAAATGTCATTCAAGTGTGTTTTCACTTTGCCCTATTCTACGAGGGGCGCGCAAGAACGTTTGAGCACGACACAAATGCTCTGAAAGTAATAAAAAGTTCTCAAAATTACGTCCAGTTTTACTTTAAATTCAAAAAGTACTCGATATAAATTTAAAATACATATTGGATACTGTTTAAATACCTTGAGTACAATTTAATAAATTTTGATTACTTTTTAGTATCAATAAGCACCGATTGATTACTTTTAATACACCTTCGAGTACTTTGCTACAAAGTGCATTAAAATACAAAAACGGTGCTTAAAATAATTTTGAAATCCTTTTTAGTATAAGGTGCGCAACTAAGTTCTCGCTGTTTTTTGGTGAAAAAGGAACTTTATTTTGAAAACAAAGGTTACGAACGAATTATTCAAAGTATTGCCCATCACTAGCTACGACTTTTTCCCATCTTTCTGTTAGAACGTGAATACCATTTCGATAGAACTGTTCGTCTTTTGATGCTATCCAAGAATCAAGGCACTTTGAGATGTCATCATATGAGTGGAATTGCTGACCAGTGAGACCATGTGCCATCGAACGGAAAAAGTAACAATCGGACGGTGCAATATCAGGAGAATATGGCGGGTGGGGTAGGACTTCCCATTTGAGCGTTTCCAAGTAGGTTTTCACGGGTTTCGCAACGTGAGGTCGAGCGTTGTCATGCTGAAGAATCACTTTTTCGTGTCTGTGCTCGTATTGTGGCCGTTTTTCGTGCAGTGCTCGGCTCAATCGCATCAATTGAGTTCGATACCGTTCCCCGGTAATGGTTTCGTTTGGTTTCAACAGCTCATAATAAATAACACCAACTTGGTCCCACCATATACACAGCATAACCTTCGCAGAGTGAATATTCGGCCTAGGCGACGATGTTGAAGCATGCCCGGGCAGTCCCCATGAATGTTTCCGTTTTGGGTTACTGTAATGAATCCATTTTTCGTCACCCGTCACAATGCGATGTAGAAAACTCTTCCATTTTTGCCGCTGGAGCAGTTGTTCACAGACGAAAAAACGACGCTCAACATCTCTTGGTTTCAAATCGTAAGGAACCCAAGTTGCTTTTGAATCATTCCCAATGCATGCAATCGCTTAGAAACGGCTTGGCGGGAAACTCCTAATCCTGAACCAAGCTCTTCTTGCGTTTGGCACGGATCCTCATCGAGCAATGCCTCCAATTCAGAGTCTTCGAAGTTTTTTGGTCTTCCTTCACGCGGACGATCATCAACACTGAAATCACCGTTTTTGAAGCTGACACCAAAACCAATCACGACACGTTGTTTCACTCAGAGCAGCATCACCGTAAACTTTTTGGAGCTCTCGATGTGCTTCAGCCGCCGTTTTCTTCGAATGAAAGAAGAAAATCAACACTTCCCGCAAATGACGATTATTTGGCACGAAATCAGACATCTTCAAACAACCAAAATATATAACACTAAACCAAAATCACTGATTTGGCAAAGCGGTTTGTTTACCATATGTCTGAGCTTGGTTTATGACGCTTGAGATGTACAACAACCGACCAGCACTTACTACTGGCGCCATCTCTTGCTAAACAGCGGGAACTTAGTTGCGCACCTAATACTTTCAGTACCAATAAGTACGGTTTGATTACATTTGAATACCTTGAGTACAGTTGAGTATATAATAATTACAATTAAGTACTTTTAGTATCATTAAATACATTTTTAAAACAATAAAATCTCCTTCAGTACAACCCAGACAACCACAAGTCGTATAACAGTGCTCAAATAGTATCGTATATTACTATATTTCAAGTCACAATCGCAATTAATTGTGGTCTTTATCGTATTATGTTTAAGTTAAATCGTAAAGAGTGCAAATTTTCGACTTATATACGATGTGTCATTTATTCATCGTACTGCGTCACAAACTAAATCGGATATACATCGCTAAACTTTTTAAATCGAACTTGTTATTACAAATTCAATCGCATACGATATCATATCAACTCGTTTAGGAAAACAATGGAATTTGCACGTATATGGCCTCCACTTTTGCACGTATAAGCCATATTTTTGCATTCTATACGATTTGTTTACTTATATATATGTTTGTATATCATCAAAACAACTTTCAATATACGTGCATTTTGGTTGTCTGGGAATTGAGTTAATATCGATAACATTTGAGTACTTAAATACTTCTAGGTACAAATTGATTACTTTAATGCTTGTAGTACACTGATTATTTAAATCGTCATAAATTTGTTATAGGCAGATAAAGATCGAACAGAAATGTATAATTTCTGACAGCTGTCTACCTGCCTAAGACAAAAGTGTGGTCAATGTACAAATAATGTGCTACAATCTCAAGTACCATAACTGCTCATAAATACATAATAGTCCCATTAACATAGGGAATCAAACAGAGATGAGATGATATTTCAGTTCTTTGAGTATCGTAGAAGTTTATGCATTTTTATTACATATTCATAAAAATCCTATTCATTTTGAATCGGCTTTAGTACATTAAACCTAATAATTGGTCAAGATGCCTATTGCATATAATGGTTACAATAACCATGAAAATAGACGAATTCACCACGTTCATAGCATTCTTGACTATGATCATGGGAACAAGGACTATTCCGACATTAAGGTAAATGTGGAATCAATTATTTTTAATGGACGTTTTAACCATGATCATAGTCGGTTCAAAATCACTATACTGCAATAGTCATCCGAACCCCCAATACTGGTAAAATTGACTATCAAATTTGTCTCTGTGATCCGATCAATGATCTAGGAGTAGCTACGAAATGTACGGTCGATAAAAAAACATTCTCTCGAACTGTCATATTGTTAACACTGAATTAATTCATAATCAATTATGATTTGAATCATAACCAAAATAGTACCAAAAATAGGAACCAAGGCACTAGAAAATGACTCTCTACCAGCCCTGAAGAGTAACCAATTTGGCGATTTTTTTTTCCTCTTTATTTTACGTCGGCCTATTTCCTCACATGGTGACAATCACCGATGCCAGGAAGACGACTCCACCACCTGGACCCTACCTAACGACTCATGAATATGAGCCGGGACCAACGGCTTTACTTCCCTTCCGAAGGAAGACGTAGTTGTTCGGCATATGCAAATAGAAATTTTCGGCATTAAGTGAGAACACACGATTTCTTCCGCATTCCATTCTTCATTAGGTTATCTGGGATCAAAACAATCTGCTTGAATTCAGTACTTAATATGTATGGGGCATCCTGTTTCCCTATTAGTCTTCCGTTAGACACAAGAGCAAGACAGCTGATTTTTTCTTATGTTGCAATCTTCAGATAATTAGAATCGTTTCAGACTATGTCTTATCTTCTATCCATATGTGCAGCAATTTATAACTCTGTCCTCGGCTCACATTCAGTAAACTCTATCCATAGCAACAGAGTTGAACATTTTGAATAATAAGATTCTTTAGTTAGAACTTCATCATCAATTTTAATGCTGTTTAGCGTTTGGGATAGGTAGATTTTTAAAGTGGTTTTTCATATATTAATCTTGGTTTAGTTCGCAAATCACTTTCTAGTTGCACGTGACTGCCTATCAATACACAGCGTAACATTGAACGGATCTTTGACATAAGTGCAGTACTGGTTCTGGGTGAATGAAAGATTTTTTTTTTTAAATTATCCGATCCGATATTTCGAAAAATGGTTCGTTCGCCTTCTAAGAATGAATAATGAAAACTACAAGAAACGATATGAAGCGAACAAAATAATCTTTTCTATATTGAGGAATTAGGAGAAAGTTGACATTTTTTTCATATTTTTTAAGCATTACAATAAAGAGAAATCAACCTTACTGTGTCAGTGGCTTTAAGTTAGGAATTATGTATCTTCAAAGTTGTAATGCTGCTATTGCTACAAAGTGAGAAATAAAAAAAAATACAAGCTTCTGCATTTATACAAATCCACCTCACTCGCATCTTTCACGTGTTCATCGTCTGTTGCATTATCTCGATAATCATTAAATAATAATAATAATAAAAGAAGTTCAGTGTCTGGATGTGCAATGTGTAAGAACGTAAACGCGTAGCGAAAGGAAACTAGAATTAACTACATTATTCAACGTCCATCTTGTCCTCGGTAAAGTTCTTCGGCTGTTCCGTGGATTGCTCCTGTTGATCCTTGGTCTGATCGCCACCATTCTGCTGTTCCTTGTTATTGTCCGCTGGTGGAGTTGGAGGCTTTGGCTTCGGTCGATTGAGCACCGAGTTCGTGCAGGTGGCCAAGGTTTGGTTTTCGTGGCGGATATCGGCGACCTTTATTGGAGGATCTTGCGTTTTGCGAATGCTAACCAGCTTGGATCGGGCCTCTTCGTACCACTTCTGTGCCTTTTGTGCCGCTTCGGTAATATTCAGGATCTCCGTCTCCGTCAGATGATCATACTTGGGGTCCTTGGCGCGGAACTGCTCGACAGCTTTGTATGTCAGCTGGATGGTGTGACCCAGTTCGGTAAATGCCTGCTCGTGACCGTTGTACTCCTCGCACCGCACCCGGATCGGATCCGTCTGCTGGTGCAGAGCGATGAGCTTATCCTTGTAGACTGCCCGTTCGCAGCTTTCTCCATCCTCGTACAGCCAGTTCTCGATGTCCTCCAGCTGGAGACAGATCTTGGAAGCATCGTCCTGTTCAACGTAGGCGCTCAGTTCGCCATCCTCCTGGATCTTGCCGCGGACTTCGTAGACGAATTCTTCCAGCGCGTTGCGGGCGTCGATGCGTTCCTTTTCCTGCCGGTCGTTGGCGATCATTATCATCTAAGAATGGAACGAGATTCGAGGATGCGGTTTTAGCGGAAATTGTTCGAGGGGTTGTATTTGCGATAAGGGGATAACTTACCTCCAATTCATGGTACTTTGAAAGATCGGTGCTGACGAAACCGTGGGTCTTGCCGTCGATGGTTAGATCGATGGCTTTCGAAGTAACCTTCTTCTTCTTATCCTGTGGAAGATATTTGAAACGGGTCGAAATTAGATTTTGGTGTAGATTAACGGCGGGTTATACGCGTTGACTAAAGCATAGGTGATAAATAGTTGGCATTAGAGGTTTAGGAATAGATATAAAAATTGAAGGAGAAATGAAATCTAAAAGAAACTAATAACATGTACATAAGAATCCTTGACTGTTTAAGTGTTTTCTATACCTGGTATTGGGAAGAGGTACACAAAAGCGATACGAGAATTCATCAAAAATATCGGCATTCATTTGCTGGAGATTTATAACTTTCAGATTTTGAACAGAGAATTTGATTAAAAGGATTTACTGAGCAACCTGAGGAATATTCGACCACTTGATGCTCCAGAGTTCCGCTATTGAAAACAAAGTTCTTCTAATAATTCCAACAAGATGCGCAACAAAAACCGAGCATGATAAAATCCCAAGTAGGCTTTGGCCAGAACTATTAGCAAGCCTATCGTTCACGATCCCAGACAAGTCTTCTTGTGCTCATGAACAAAATGCGCAAAAAGTCGTTTTAAGACAATCAGAATTTCGATTAAGATGTTATCAGAATCCTAAGATATGTTCTCTTAGAATGTCATGGATTCAGAGGTATCTCATGAACAAAAAAAAATACAACCTGTTCTACGAGTTAAATCTTTCAAATGGCCAACAAGCGCAGTAGTAATTGTAAGTAGTTTATTCTAAAATGGAGGGGCAACAGTCAGCAATGGACCTCAAAGTCAAAGATAACACACAAATTCGTAAAATTGTTCGAAGGGAACATATTTCTTGGAACAGTTAAATTTGACAAAACAGTAGAAATTGGTGAGATCATTCCAATGATAAAAAACATGTTTGAGCTCATTTTAATCAACACTAGGTCGCTTTCTTTGAGACAATTTTGGGGGGGAATCTAGACTATAATTGAATGGACAACGCCAAAAAAGCACATGAATATCCAATTTCACTGACGCTTCTCCGCTTGACGGGAACTGGTGAAACTCCGACAGAGTATTGTGAGGGTTAGAAAATATTTTTGCTCTTATGGGCTGGATGGAAACTACAGCTGCTGGGTACCCTGTCTAAAAGTATAGGAACGTATCTTCTTTCTTAGCATATCAAGCCTATTGCTTTCACAATTAGCGTATTGCTTGCTCTCATTTTTCTCCTCGTGATGTTAGCTGAAGAATAGTTTAGAATCCTAACCGCAGGATGGCGAAACATTCTTCTCTTTTCAGAGAGCGAATAATGGCGCTATAACCATAAGGCATATGAGTTAATGCTTTAGTCCAAACCATTTTAAGAGAAATAGAGCATCACTTAACCTTCTTAGACTAGATGCTGCCAACGACCATTTTTAAATAAATTATTGTTCTGTACTACACTAAACACGGCATTCTGTTTAACGATTCTCTCCGATTATTCATTTGCATTTTTCTTTGATATCTACTGAAGGCTGCGTGAGTTCCCTGCGTCTTCTTAAGGTAGATACCAAATCCTCCCTATTTCTAACGGTCACGCAGAAAAAAATACCATCAAAACAAACATATCTCAGGTCGATTGAAACATATATTTAGTTTGTTCTAACCACAAATATAAACATGCTTTATTTCAAACATATTCCCCCCACCGCCCTTTTGTTGGGGACGTATTGCCACTGCAACCATTGATTTGATGTATTGTGGCGTGTCCTCTTTTTAATTTTTGGCATATTATAGCAATGAAAAGTACTACTTGATTGGGAGCAGCGTCTCAGACCTCACAGGGTTCAATGAGCTCTTTGTCAAAAAATCTGCATCATTTATTAAATAATGCAACACAGTCGCACATTAAAAGCTTAGAGCTTTCACTCTCTAACCCACAGAAGCGGCATATATCTTCATCAAGTTTGCCGATGATTTTCAGGTGATATTTACTTGGACAGTGTATGTACTCAAGTCGTTTTTTGAAAGTTTATGTAACTTTTGCGTATGAGAAGCGTTACCCAGACAACCAAAATGCACGTATAGTGAAAGTTGTTTTCCTGATATACAAACATCTATATAAGCAAACAAATCGTATAGAATGGAAAAATATGGCTTATACGAGTTGGTTCGACATTGTATGCAATTTAATCTGTAATAACAAATTCGATTCAAAAAGTCTAACAATGTGTATCCGATTTAGTTTATGATTATAGCTGCATGGGCTGTGAATTTATGATTGAAGTAGTTTCTTCTAAGCATACAATCTTCACTTATCAATATTAAAGGATTTATCGAAAACTCTTTTAGGATACTCATGTGTCCAATAAGATCTCCATCGAAGAAATTCATGGACCTCAGAGCAGTTTTCCGCATCCACATAAATTGATGTAAAGCAAGAATGTTGAGTAGAGCATCTAGTGCTTTTGAAGGAGTACTATGCATTTTCCCTAGTTATAGACAGCTTTGCAGCTTGTTCAGTTCCTTTATCTGTTGAGTCTTCGGCCACCAGATGAGCGAGGCATACGTAATTCTGGGCTTGACTGTAGTTAAAAATATCCAGTGAATCATATTAGGCTTAAGGCCCAATTTCTTTCCAAAAGTTCTTTTACAGATCCAGAAGGCAACCAATTCCTATTTGTTGGTCAATATGACTGTTCCAGCAAAGATGCTTATCTAGAGTTACAGATAAAGGCAGTTTAACACCTCCTAGTTTAAGATCAGTGGTGGAGATTTTCCGCTTTTAAGTAAAAGTTTTTTTTAGGATTGATATTTAATTCCTCGTTTTTGCACCATGATAGTGTGTATGATAATGCTATTTGTATTCTCTCAAAAATGATAGTATCGTATTTACCACGGACTACAATGACAGTGTCACCCGCAAAGCCAATTATTTCAAATCCTTCAAAAACAAAAGACCATAGAAGAGGAGACAAGACACCCTCTTGATGACAGCCCCCAAGATTTGCTGATATTTCTCTTTTAAAGGGCAAACACGAAATTATTGCGACACCGAAAATGTCATGCCAATTTTCTTATAATGTTTAGAATCAAACCAAAATTTTAGGGTAGTTTTATACATATATTTACTTCAAAAATCAAAAGAAAAGTTAATCGATGGAGCCTTGAGTGTAAAATTGAACGCATTTTCGCTTGATGCCCTCCATCAAAGTCTTTACAGTGTCATCCGGTACCAGTTTCTCAGTTTTTTTTTTTTTTTTTTTTTTTTTTTTTTTCATTTTCTTAACATGTCCTTCTCATCATTGCCCAGTACTGCTCCACCGGGCGCAGCTCCGGACAGTTTGGCGGATTCATGTCCTTTGAAACAAAATGGACAGAATTGGCCTCATACCACTCCAGGACACTTTTAGAATAGTGGCATGATGCTAAATCTGGCCAAAATAGCGGAGCTTCGTCTTGCTGCTGCAAGAACGGCAAAAGGCGCTTCTCGAGGCACTCAGATTTGTAGATCTCGCCATTTACTGTGCCCTTTGTCACGAAAGGCTCACTCCTCAGTCCGCAAGAGACTGAATGAACGAAGAAATTTTTGAAAGGAATATACAGTTACAGACAATACAATAAGACCAAAGCCTGATTTTCATACAAAATGGTCATGTTAGGGGGCTTGCCTATTCATTTTCTCGAGAACCAATTGAGCTGAAATTTATGCTGTCCAGAAGTAGCCTAAATTCTCATCGCCATTAAATCCATCATTTTTAAATATTATTTTGTTTGATTGCTAAAGGTTGTATATCAACTGGTTCGTTCAGGGATTTGCTACCGGAATCGAGGAAAAGCCGTAGCCATAAATATACGCTCATATTTCTAAAGTTGAAACTTTGCCTCGTTCACACGTTATGGAGTAGGAAGTACAGGGTAAAAATCGCCTACTTGACGTATGTATTCGTAAAATAAACATACCTTAAAATTTGATTCAAACTTTGATATTTTTGTTGGAAACATACCATCAATTTATTTTAAATAATTCTTACGTTAAAAGTTAACCATCGATATTTTTTATTTAAACAAACAAAATTTGTCTCCCCAAACGGCGAATAAGTACCTGGGCAAGTTGGACATTGTTACGCGGAAACGTCAGTCAAGGCGTATCTGAACAGTAGGCAATCTTCTAGAAGAAGCGGCTGAAGGTGCTGGTGAAGAAATTCTTTTCGGCCAATGGCGACGCATGACCGTAATAGATGACGAGACCTACTGGACGCTGAACGCCAATGACTGGCAAGGGAGTGGGTACTTTAGTCCTCCAACAAGGAGGTAAGCGGTGACGTCAAATATGTTTCCCACATCATGTTCCCGAATAAGGTCCTTCTGTGGCTAACGATCAGCGAGAAGGGAATTTCCTTCGCAGCTGGCCGTAAACGGGGAGATATACATGCCGAAAGTTGCCACCTTCAACAGAAAGTATCATGCGAAGGAGGATGTCTTTTGGCTGGACTTGGCCTCGGCCCAAGAGATCACTGGAGTAGATGTACCGGCTGAAGCTAAACGTTGTACCGAAGACCACTAAACTTCCTAACGTCCCCACTGCGATAGAAATGTTTTTGGGCGAACCTGATACGTAGGATCCACTCCAATAATTGCATGGCTAAAAAACGGCTGATCAGCCACGCAAGAGCTGAAGAACATGCCGACATCCATCTTTTCATCGGCCATAGCTAAACCAATCACCTTCACGTTTTTCATTCTAATATTTGTAGAGTATGCTAGCCAGCACTGTTGTGTTTCGATCTGCACAAAAGAATCCCTCGAAAGTTTTATAATGGCGCTGTAATGAATGAAAGAGAGCGAGCCCGGAGAGAATCTCTCAATTGTAGATTCGCCTTAATGAAAAAAAAACCCCTAGAAATGGCTAAAGGTACTGTGCATACACTTCCATCCTAAAAGCATGTTATGTTTTGAAGATGGCACGTATTTAATAGCATCGTTCAAATTGAGTTTTAATCAGACAGATCTCACCAGAAATTGTGGCTGATGTTTAGTCTTCAATTGGTATAGCAAGCCGTTCCCTGTGATGCCAAAAGATGCATTTTTGTCTACAAGAGTAGCGCTCCGCTATCCGGCAAATATTTCCATCTCGTCCTTTTGGAAAGGAACAGCAAGAATAAAATTAGTGCTTCAAACAACTGCGCAGAAATGAAATACAATGAAAATCCCAGATAAAAAACAATTTCGAATAGAAAATTAATTTGAAAAATCACAATCACTGTGCAACGAAAGAAAAAAAAAACTTGACAGCATTCGAAAACTCAACCGTCCGCGGACAGCGCTTGCTGCGATCCCTTTAATGAAGGATTTAAGGAAAATTTGTTCCATGGAATTAGCTTTTGTAGTTTTTTTTCATCGCCATTCGACATAAGTTTATTTTTTTTATGCATACGTAATGACATACAACGTATTCTGAAGGGAATGCTTTCAAAATTGAAAAACAACTTGTTTGTTTATGTTGTTGTCGTTTTTGCGGTATTAAAGTGTAGCTGCGCCAACCAACGCAAGTCACTGACAGCACATCAACATTAAACAAATTATAAACAAAATTTGACTGCACATCAACACTCCTGTCAAATTTTGTTTATGAGGTGCAGGTGCATCTGCGAGCTACACTCGATCTTTTCCGGTGCACGACGGTGCAGTTTCGGCTACACCGCAAATATGAAAACGACATTAGCTTCTGACAAGCACACCCCCATCAGTCAAACACAAACCACACACACTCGAAACAAACCATAACAAAAGAGGAGCTGGAGAGAGGGGCTGCTACTGTGCCAATTTTAACCGATGAACGCTAGGAAAGATGGTAGATGGTGATTGTTTCTTCCATTTTTTTTTTTTGACCAGTCACAAGAAAACACCGAAACTGTGGCAATTAACTTCCTATACACAAACTATTCTACTCAAATTGAAAATTGATCATTGCGCCAAAAAAACAAAAATGCGTGAGCCACAAAAGTTTCTATAATCATAAACAGCACGAATAATGTAAAGGAAACAAAAGAAACAAAGATAGAATCGAAAACAAAAAGCAGTGATGGAAATGAGCTGAAGAAAGTATAGGAAACCAAGAGTCAAAAGTTACAGAGAAAAAAACTGAAGCTAGCCTGAGTTTAATTCTTTTTTTCCTTTTTTTTTGGTTGATCTCGATTTAATAGTCAAATTTTTAGTTTTTTTTTGTTTGTTTTGTTTGTGAGACGTACCGAAGAGGTAAACCATCTGCTGACCCTTTGCGTCCAACTCCCTCCACCTCCACTGTTATCGTCGTTTGATTTAGTGGTATCATTTTTAGTTTGCTCATCATCGCTACCCTAGAAA
>JAHHFK020004430.1:0-65839 GCA_024533555.2 Aedes koreicus
TTAAATGTTTCTTTGTTATTCTGTTTCTTATATTTTATTGTTTATGTTTACATATTTACGTTTCGATTCTATCGCCTTTAGCTTTAATTATTGCCCTAAGTCTCTTCGGAATAGCATTACAAGCGGCACTCACCTGATTTTCGGGGATATCATCCCATATCTTCTATATGGGTTTCAATACCCATTGATTTGAGATCTCGAAAGTGAGCTTCCATGATTCCCCAAATAGAAAAATCCAGAGGATTTGCATCTGGCGAAGAAGCTGGCCATAATTCCTTAGGAATGAAGTCTGGCAAATTCTTGGTGCACCATGCTTGGGTAATCTTTGCTCCATGGGACGGCGCAGAATCCTGTTGAAACACCCATTTGCGATTACCGAACATCGTTGAAGTTTGCTTCTTCAAATGCTTCTCCAAGACCTTTTTTACGTAGTATGCTGCATTGATTTTTACACCCTTATCAAGGAAAAGCAGTGCTAGACGACCTTCCGCAGAAATCGCTCCCCAAACCATGACCAAAGTATGAGTTTGGAAGCGTTGAACTGCGCAAAATGAAGAAGGGATATCCTGAATACTCGCTGCATAGACTCTGTCATTTTGAGCGTTGAAACTTTGCTGCAATACGAATTTTTTTCTCATCCGAAAACACAATCATGGAATCACCGTGCCGACGAAGTAATTCGCGACAACGAATGACTCTGTTCTTCTTGTTGGCTTCCGAAAGTCCATGAATTTTTCTTTTCTTGTACGGCACCAATCTCAAATCCTCTTTGAGAACTGATCTGATAGTTTTCCTGGAGACGTCCATATCCTGAGCCAGTTTATATGAAAAACGACAAGGATTTCGGCGAATTCGCTCACGCACCGCCTTTACAAGCCATTTGGTACGTACACTGCGAGGACGACCTGGTTTTTTCTTTGGATCGATGGTTCCCCTCGTACTCCATCTTCTCAACGTCCGGTCGATTAATGTGCGGCCTTCCGGGTCTCGGCCAGTATCTGGTTGGGATGCTTTCCCGCCAAATGCAACTGCAAAATCCGTTGTCTTTTGAAATTCATATTTTTCTTAGGCACTTCCTGACGACGGAATCTAGCGAACACTACTTTGTTTACATATTAATCAGTCCCTCTTTAATATGCTGGCAACCAGATGGCTCTTGCGATGGCTAGAAGAATACCACACTGAAACAAAATACTGCGTCACTTATTTGGGCCTACCCTATAAAGGAGCAATTTTTGAGCGGTGCCGTGTTTTAGAGTGTGGAAGTGAGCAGGTGCTGTTCTGCTAGTGGGTCATAAATAAAATAGGACAGACAAAGACAAAATGCAGTGAGGGTTATTCCTAAAGTCGAAGTGACGTTAGTCACTTCGTGAAGTGAGAAAAGTCAGCTGTAGTAAAAAAAAAAATATATATATATAAATATAATTATCCATCATTGGATTGATGCGAAGAAATCTAGCGTAGTTCGTACGGTGGTAAATTGAAGCAAATAACTGTCGATGTCGCAAATGCCGTGCTGGTATTTTAAAGTTCAGTTTTGCTAAAACTTCTATTGAATTAATTCTTTGAGAGACGATATCGTTAACATTAACGATATAAATGATAACATTGAAAACTGACGACGTTTCAATTGTTGAATAAGCAAGTTGATAAGTATATTTGTAGGATGGCGCGATTTTCGCAATTTGAAGGATGGCAAAGGAAATATAGCCAGCCTATTTTCGAAGCGGATATAATAAAAAATGTTTTTGTACCGACACTAAAGCACGATTCAAAGTAAATCTGGACGCACGGTTTAATACACCACCGCGTCCCTGGTCGCTGGAACAAAAAACGTTTGATAGTCATTTGTTAATGTTTTATTGACGAAGAAATTGATGAAAAGTTTTTTTCGATTGATCGACGCATCTCGAAATTACGGATCATGAAACTTGAGAAAAGAAAATTAATTGTGCACATCTAGAGTATCCTTCGTTGTCTGCCTCAAAAATAGCAAAAGTGTTAACATTCCCAAAGTCAACGGTGTGTCTTATAGTCTTGTAGTGGATAGAGCACAGCGTATCTATCATAAAAGTGGCACTAGGGACAAAGAGCTGACGAGAAAGGTGTTGAGGTACGTGAAAGGCTCTATATTCTATCAGAGTTGCGTTCAGCAAACGCAACTTCAAAAATACAAAGAGGCTCTTACATAAAACAATCGTGTAATCTATACATATATATTTAAAACAGAGTGGCATACGTAAGACCACACATAACTCGAGAACAGATCGTCCGATTTAAGTGGCCTTTATTTTATTCTGTTCGGCTACGCCCAAGAAACATTTACAAAAAGAGAAAGTTGGACAAATTTATGGGAAAAATGAAGACTTCGAAAATGATAGATTATGTATGGATTTTTTTCATTTTGATCGAGTTATCCTTGACATAGGTCGTAGATGACGATGATAGTCCACCTGACATTGCGCAATTTCACAGGTGTCCTTATTGATCTGCTGTTGGTACAGTTGTTGCTGCATTCCAATTACATTGTGAGCATTCATTCTTAGACTTTGAATAAAGTAAACTATTCTTGAACGATCACTCAAGTGAAACTCAACGTGACTTCGATGATTTCGGAGATATAAGTGCAATCAGCGAGGTACTGCATTCAATTTGGTAGCCGTAATATGTCTGAACTGTCGAAAAATCAAAACAATCCGAATATGTACTTCGGTCTTTTTGCAATATTTTTCAACTTTTCTACGCACACGATGAAATCAGCGGATGAAATCAACGCTTGCCATAACTTTTCGTATTTGTGGCGATATGTAAATAAGCTACAGTTGACGACACATATGCGAGTTGCCTTGCAAAACTATCCGTCTGCCGAGATTTTCTCGAATCAACTGATGACGATTGGCAATGAAGAAGTACCAGTTGACGTTAGGCGGCGACCCCAACGGCGTAGAGGTTAACACCCATACCTCTCACGCCAAAGTCACGAGTTCGAATCTTATCCCCGGACAAGTTACGAAAATATCTAAAAGTGACTACGACGGGAGATGAACCAGCCCAGGGCTGAAAATCTCGATAATCAAGGAACTAAAAAAAAAGAAAACAGTTGACGTTTCCACCGGATTGATTTCGTTCCCGCCGAATTTCTGTCATTTCTCATAGACGAAAGAGGAACTCATTACGAAAGTTTTCCCAGACATCGTCCAGAATTATGAGAACCACGATTGGTTAAGTGCACGTGCGTTTTTGGCAGTGGAAAATAATGATGTCGATGATTTGAATTTCGTAATTTGTTATCGATCGCGGAGGTGCCAAGCCTAGCTTAAAGTAACTTAAAAAAAAATTAAATCATGGATGCTCGGAATTATTTGAATCATAAAATCGGTTAAAGCGGAACAAAGTTCACCGGGTCAGCTAGTATTATAAAGAAATCAGAAGATCTAAACGTAAAGGTTGGATGCACACATGTGAAAACGTTGAAAGCACACCTGTTACTGCAAGACTTTAAAAAGTATCATCAAACATCACACATATGGTCTGGGATCACTTAAAAACACTAATTTTCCTTTTTAAGGAAACCTAAGAAGTGATGAAACAAATTCACTTTTCAGGCTCCTTTTCTATTACAGAGCGTAAAATATGCTCCGAATCCGGTTTAAATGATGAAGAGATAGCTAGGGATATAAGCTTCTTACTTGGATCAAGAATAGCCAATATAGTGTTTACAAGCTCAAAAATTGAATGAGCAAAAATTGAATGAGCAATGAGCAATTTGAATCCTTGAGATTTCAAGTTATTAGATAGTCATAATTGTTCGTGATAAATATGATAAAAACATTTCTGAAATGCAAATAGCTTTAAAATTCAATGTTTCATGGTGCAAGTATAGTATTGAATATAAATCCTACAAAGACTACAATTATACCTTTAACAAGAAGGCGCAAAAACTCCTTCAACAGTATTTACTTACAAGAAACACGGTTTTAACTTCTCTGTAGATGTGAAGTTTCCTGGAATTATTTTGGATAAAAAAAAACTATGTTGGAATTCACATCTAGAGCAAGTAGTAAATAAAGCTACGAATGTTCTTTGGACAAGCAGAAGAACCTTTGGAAGAAAATGGAGAATAAAGCTGAACATTTTCCAATGGATATACAGTAACTGTTCGCTAACTGGGTGCCTTTTAACTGGGCTGCTTTTTAACTAGGCGCCCGCTAACTGGGCTATAGCCCAGTTAAAAAGCAAATAAACTTCAAAAATCAGCATTTGACATGTTGTTGTCAAAACTAGCAAGGGACATGTAAAAGGCAGATAAGGTTCATGGAGGAGTGAAAAATTGTTAAATTGTACGAAATTGAGTCTTAATCTCATAAAAACTGAGTCAAACATTTTGCATAAGGGGATGCACAATAAACTACATCGCAATAACGTATAAAGCATAAAAACGTTATGTATTGCGCAATGAAATATGCCAACCGAAATCTGATCGAAAGCCCCCTCGAAATTTATTTACATTCGAAATGTTAGCCCAGTTACCGAGCAGCATCCGCTAGCTGGGCTGTGCGCTTAGCCCGGTTAGCGAACGGTTGCTGTACTTGGTCGTAGTTGAACCAATAATTAATTACGCTTCATCAATTTGGTTGCCTAAAACAAATCAGAAAATAGCTCAAATAAAGCTTGAAAATTAGTAAAATTGGCTATTATCGGAACTATGCGTATTAAATCCTTAAACGCTAAGCTTCATAGTCTTCCATTGCATCAACTCAATCATTTACGCGTTGAAAATTGCTACAAAAAAGCTCCTTTTGGGTGATCGTAATGGTCATGTGGGCATACTTACTAAATGAGATTCAGATAAATCCATGGATAATGAAGATTATATGCCCAAAACAAAATTCATTTCAACATACATTCACAGTGATCAACACAAATCGTAGTGGTTGAGAAATTGGATATTCGTCCAGGCTCAGTAATATTTTATACGGATGGGATGGTTCAAAACAGGAAGGAGCAGGAGCAGGAACAACAGGTCCTGGTATTAATTCATCCGTGCAAATGGGTAAATGGCAGACCAGTATTCCAAGCAGAAATATATGCCATTCTGGAATGCACATCTTTATGCTTGACGAGAAAATAGAAAAATGCCAACATTTGTATTTTTTCGGAAAGTGAAGCAGCATTAAATGCTTCAAAATCAATGACTTACACCTCAAAACTAGAGTAAGAGTGCTATCGACTACTAGAGCAATTGTCCTGTGATTGTCATTGTTTCATGAAGCCACATGCTTTAATTACACAAAAGATACTAAATCTCTCTAAAAAGGATTTATGTACTTACACAGGATTAGTCGGAGAACATTGACCTTGTACGTACTACTTAAAACCTATAGGAAAACATCATGATGGCAGATGTCGTTTTTGTAATTTATTGTGTAGCTGTGCTGCACTACCGTGACATGCTCTATTACCGTGAGTTTAGTGACGCTGCAAGTTGAAACCCCTTTTAAAAAAAAAAATGAATTCACAACGATTTGTATTTCTTCGATCGTCATTTGATTATGTACGGTATACTTTATGAAGCAAACATATGATTTACGTTGCTTTATAAAACTGAAGCATACCAAAAAAATTATAAATAGTTCAAAACATGAATTTGCCCAATTCCGCATTTCAAGCTTGGAGTTCCATATACCGCGCACAGGAGAGCCTAATTCCGTGGTAATGTTTTTTTTTTCTTATAGATTGTATAAAATTTCAAAATAAAAATGCTTATCATTCTGGCGATAGTCAAAGCATAGTTTGCAGAACTTTATTCATCAAAAAAGTATATAAATATTGAACATTAATTCAAAATTTCCCTCTATCCACAATTCTCTTCTGTTTCTTCTATTAAAGATTATAAATATTCGAGATATGCTTTAGATTTCTTATCGGTTCCTGCATATTAATTTCTTGAAAAAATGAAAAATCTTATTTAAACCATCGTCGTCTTTTTAGACAAAGTACTTGGCACACTTGGCAAAATGGTTGGATGGCGTTTCAAAACACCGGCAACTCACCCTTCCTGGAACTACATTTTTGAAAGAATTCTTGATCTCTCTGAGGTACTGAGCTACATTAGCTCGAAGGTGTTGGGTGTTTACAGGGAATCCCGCTTTGGCCATGTGAACAATTCATTTGACAATACGATTCTCACCCTCAAGACTAAGAACTGTCGGAGCTCCAAGTGAATTTGTGAGCCGATTCTTGATTTTATCGCAGATTGTGCTTTCCGGTACATTAAACATCCGAGAGCCGGCACGAATGGTGGCTCCACTTCTTACAAAATCTCAAGCGTTTTGCAATCGATCCACAGTGTACTGAATTCGTTTTTTCAGAGCCATTCTGGATCAGAAACTCAAACACGGAATTAGGAAATCATAAATTTGACGATGCCCTTTATCCGCGATTAAGATTTTGATAACAAAAATGCACGAAAACAATAATAATTGAGTGAATTTTATGCTAAATCGATGATCCATATCTGCAGCAACACAATTGATTCGGTTCACTTTTATTTTACTTGATTTTCACTGAAAAAAAAACAATCCAATCCAAGCTTTTTTCACGTCCAAAAACAACGCAACTAAGCCTGTGTAGTGATGCCTTAGTGAAGTTGGATATATTCTCTAACATTTGCGGTAATCATTGGTAAAATAATCAATCAAGATCTCAAAATATTCCCTATTTTATGTTGAAGGCACAGTGTTAGGCGCTGCGCGGAATTAGGGCAAGTCACGGTAGTTAATCAAAGGCACTGATTTCTTGACAGGGATATTTTAGAACCTCACGAAATCTAGGATTCACTTCATACAGAGTGTCATTCCAAGTTGGAAAAATTCCAATCATGGATAATGGCCGTTTGACCAAAGAGGATACATCACAATAGATCAAATCTGGTCGTAGTGATCAATGTCCTCAACGTAGGAAGAAAAATAGAAACACTTCATTCGCCTAGTTGTGATTCTTACACGCTTTGAATATTTCATGCAAATTTAGATCCATGCATCTATGCATATGCATCTGTATGCACAGATATGTTGCCAAATGGCAACAGAATGCATTTAAGGGTTAATTCGGATTTGTTCTGGGTTAATTCTGAATTTGTATTCATTTTTACATTGTTTCTAGGAGAGATCATATATTTGCCTATTATTGATAATCCCATGAAACATATCAATAGGGGTATTATTTTAAAGGCGATATCTTCGAAGGTTCTTTTAAGACCACAAAAAGAGATAAGTGGCGAGACATCATAAATAATGCACAGTTTGAAAGAAACACGTATATTTTTTTTACGTTATCTAATGCATGTAGATAGAATGCTAGATTTGGTATGAATTCATGGGATATTTCATGTAAATTTAAGCAATCATCTATAATACAACAGATTAAAGATAGCAAACAATTTCATTGTTTACGCCTGCATTGGCTTGCAATTGAACGAGGAGAAACTTAACAGAAAGCGTCTGTTAACATTCATCACTTTTTTCTGTCTACCTACAGTCACATCGAGCCTTTTCAGGACACCTTGATTTCAGCAAATATTCAGTACTTACATTGATTCTGATAGTTGGCACTTGGTGTACCGGATAGTTTTTCGGTAGTAGTTTCCCGTACCGTGATAGTGACCTGCCGGCCTGGATGCGGCTGAGGATTTGGAGATTGATTTCTAAAACATAGAAAAAATAATACAATTTAGAACATGCAGATTGACGTGAAATTGAGAGCTAAACTCACCCATAGGGCACGGCGTAGATTGGATTGGCATTGACATTGCTAAGCTCATCAAGCAGGCTGTCTACGGAGGGTCGCTTGATGGTATCATTGATGGCATATGGGGAAGGACTAGTTGTTCCATTGTTGGGTGGATCTACGCAAAAATTCAGAAGAAGTTAGTATGTAATTTTCAGCGTAATTTGATCTACTAGAAGACTCACGTTTTTCCACGATGTTTCCATAACGGGCGCTACTTAGGTCTTGTAACAGCGAGTCCAACTCCGAGAGATTCCCAGAAGTAGAAGCCTGCAGCCTCTGGGGTGTGGAGGACCGCGGCAACGAGTTCTGATGGGGTGTTGTAGATCGTGGCAGGGAGCCATTGTACCCATTACCCGTTCGAGTTTCGGTTATAGTTTTCGTAGCTGTTTGATATGTTTGCTGAAATGGGAGAAGGAATGTGAAATACTTGAAATTAGTTATCGTTAATTTATGAAATACTTGTGTTCTAAATTTTCACAACAGAATAAAAAAACTGTTGCAGAGTTATAGATATGATGATGTTATTATTTTAGGTTATATATATAGATTGAGCATAATAAAGTCTTCAAATTTGAAGGCAGGTCAACCAAAGCGACTTCCATTGATAAATTCAATCAGACTTCGTGGAAAACATATGATGCAAAAATAGGTTATAATTAATGATTGACAGAACTGTTTGGTAAAGCATGACTGTGTGTGAAACTCAAGAACAATAAAAACTGATCGGGCCACTTTTCACAACAACAGGCATTTTCCAAACAACAGGTCCATAAATCCACAGAAATAGAGCAAGTCAAACGGCCTTGCACAACACCTGAGTCCAAGTGGCGACCGGTCCATCGTAAGTTAATTTTAGTTTTTCCCCCATAATTTGCACCCGCGTGGGTCGGCGCCGTACGTTCTTTCTAATAAAATCATCAAAGGTCCCACCGACACCATCTCGCAGTTGGGCCACATCAATTTGGACCAACTCCAAGAACGAAATGGCTTCAGCAGTGGAGTGCGTGTGCACCAACCACACGACGACGGTGCCTGGCGCCTATAGGTAGACAACCGTAATAACACTTGTCGCGTCGAAAAGTGAATCACGGTCACACAAACAAGCTTTCGCCAGCGTGACGCGACATCAGAACGGAAGTTGACCAACTGCCATCAACACCGTCGATGTCGTCTTCTTCGATCGAATAGTGAAGGTTTGATGATGAATCATCACCAACTTCACACCACCCACCTCGCACCGATTGTCGTGCATGAAACGAAGTTCTTGAATTACTTTAAGAAACATGCAATCACAATCATTCCTCCTCTTTTCTTCCCCTGTGTGTTAGTTAGGTGACAATGGACATCAAGTTTGCATAGCGGACGGAGGAAATTCCCGAAATCGGACCATAAATGTGTCATCAAACACATTCAAAATAATTTACTCCGATTGATGTTGAAAGTGAGAGTGCGGTGGTGTAATAAAATTGAATGTCTTTGTCACATCGTTAAATGTGGTGTGATTTAACTGTGCTCGATTTCTGGCTCGATCGGTAAGAATGAAGAATGCTGGTGAACATAACGAGGCGTAGGAGGCTTTGAGGTGGAATGGCACCAACCCGGTTTCAAATCAGTTCGGTTAATTTTATTCTCTGTCGCCAGATTATCCGGTAGATATTAAACGCTTCAATAGATGCGGTATGTTCACAGCGTTAGTGCACCAATAGTTGTGTATGAAGGCTCCATACACAGCCATTTGAATAACGCTTCTAACGTACCGAAACTATTGGAGCGTTTACCCTACTTTGTGCACCTGCTTTAAATTCATCTTCCTTCTTATTCTAGAATCCAAGGCATCTGTATTGAATAATGCTGCCTTCCGTAATAAAAAACTACCAAAACTAAACGATAACTCAATTGGTTCCACTATTCTCCAAAAGGTTTGGATGATACCGCTAATAAGCCGTCAAATTTAGGGTTAAATACGGTCTACAATGTAGTTTCAAATTAGTTTCAATAAATTTGAGTTAATGGCAATTTTGATCTGTTTTGTAAAAATCTTCAAGCTACGCCTGTAAAATCTTCAAGCTACGCCTGTAAACAACATGATCGGTATGGTAAAATAAAAAATCTTTACTACACAGAAAAAGATAATCCTACTATTCTAAGCAAATCGTACTTAGTTTAAAGGAATCTTATTTTTTATTAATCATTTATTTGTACAGGCTCAATCGAATCAACTTTACAGAGCCAAGTTTTCATATTTTTTTACATCATTTATCTTATAACTAAAGGGGGATAGAACCGATTACTCGCGGCCGTCTCGAGGTTAATAGGAATAACAAATTACGGATGGGAAGATGGGTGGGAATTTAAAGTATGGTATACATAACACATTAATTTTAAATTCTAAATTGTCAAAAAACTTAAAACTATACAATGTATGGATTTCTTTTAACTTGAACATTTTTTTGAAAAAGAAAAAAAAACACACAAACACAGATAAAAAAAAGAAAAAAAAAACTTAAAGTAAACATACAGGTTAAACTAACTACAATCTAATGCTAATGTTAGTCAAAAACACATAAATTAATTGCATATACTCCAAATCACGCAAAGCCAAAATATCTCGAATTGGCACATTGGGTTGTCTACCCCGAGCCGGAAGGGAATTATAAAGCTCAGATCTGACTCCACGATGCTCAGTACATGACCAAATAACGTGATCTGCGTCCTGATAGCCTTGTCCACACTCACAGAGATTGCTGTCGCTTAGCCCAACACGGTATAAATGAGCGTTCAAAGAATAATGATTGGACATGGGGCGAGACATCACACGAATGAAGTCTCGACCCACATCCATCCCCCTAAACCAAGATTTCTTCGACACCTTTGGGATGATAGAATGTTGCCATCGCCCCAAATCTCCTTTACTCCATTTATACTGCCAGCTGACGAGTGACTGTTGACGAAAAATAGTAAAAAGTTCGTTAAAGGCGATTTTTCGATCATAAATATCGCCTTCTATAGCGCCCACCTTTGCAAGCGAGTCCGCTTTCTCATTGCCCAGAATTGAACAATGAGAAGGGACCCATACAAAGGTGATGATAAAATAACGCGAAGATAAAGCACTTAGAAGCTCCTGTATTTTCATGAGAAAATACGAGGAGTGCTTTACCGGCCTCAAAGAGCGAATAGCCTCTATAGAACTGAGACTATCCGTGAAAATGAAGTACTGATCCGGTGTTAGTGAGCGTAAAGTGTATTGCCGCTAATTCGGCGACATATACGGAACAAGGAGCTTGAAGTTTACGATTGGCGCTATAAATTTCATTAAATATACCAAAGCCTGCAGACTCCTCTATCAATGATCCGTCAGTGAAGAACGATTTAGTGGAATTAACTTGGCCAAACTTTGCAGAAAATATCACAGGAGCAATCATAGGACGATGATGCTCTGGAATTCCACGAAGCTCTTGCTTTATGGATAAATCAAAATGAACCGAACTGCCGAAGTCGGAGAAGCAAACACGATTGGGAATATTTGGCGAAGGGCTGACATCCTGTGTTATGTACCAATGGTACAATGTCATGAAGCGAGTTTGAGGATTCAACTCGAGAAGCTTCTCAAAGTTTTCGATTACCTGGGGGTTCATAACTTCACACCTGGTGAGGAGCCGGAGAGACAATTCTGAAAATCGATCCGAGAGTGGCAACATGCCAGCCAGCACTTCCAGACTCATCGTATGAGTCGAGTGCATACAACCTAACGCGATACGAAGACACCGATACTGAATACGTTCCAGTTTAATGATATGCGACCGAGCCGCCGACTGAAAACAAAAACTACCGTATTCCATAACCGACAAAGTCGTTGTCCGGTACAACGTTAGAAGATCTTGCGGATCTGCTCCCCACCAGGTTCCAGTTATTGTGCAGAAAAAGTTGATCCTTTGCTGGCATTTTCGCTTCAGATACTCAATGTGGGATCTCCAGGTGCACTTAGAATCGAACCAGACCCCAAGATATTTAAAGGACATGGAATGAGTTATCGGTGTACCCCAAATTTGAAGCTTCGGTTGTGCTGGGTTATGCTTCCTTGAAAAAACTACCAACTCAGTTTTTTCCGTAGAGAATTCGATACCTAGCTCTAGAGCCCAAGTAGACAAATTGTCTAAGGTATCCTGTAAGGGTCCTTGCAGATCGACCCCATTGGGTCCAGTGACCGACACTACGCCGTCATCTGCAAGTTGTCTCAACGTACAGTTGTCACTTAGACAACCGTCAATGTCTTTGACATAAAAATTATACAAAGGGGGCCTAAACATGATCCCTGGGGGAGACCCATGTAGCTAAATCGAGAAGCTGTAGAGGTTCCATGAGAAAAGCTCATAAGAAATCTTATTTGGGATAACCATTACAATATGCTAAGGTGTTTACTCCTCAGTGTCAGAATTCTAAGCATATCTTGATATAGAAAATGAGAATATGATCCTACTACTCTAAGCAAATCGTACTTGGGATTCCGATTTCTTCGATGGGATTTGAGCGTGCACAGAAAAAAATAATGAATTTTAACAGGAGCGTAAAATTTCCCCTCCTTTTATTCCAAGCCAAAGGAGGCGTAAGCAACGAAATTGTTTGCAATTTTTCATGCGCTATACAACAATGTTTGCAATCTTCTATATAAAATGTTAGATTCAGGCGATATCTGGCTTAAATTTACATGAAGTATCCCATTATTTTCTGCAAAATCTAGCATTTCCTTTATGTGCATTAGATAACGCAGAAAATTAAATGTTTCTTTCTATCTGTGTACCTTGTATCGATTTATGGCAGAATCTTGCTTGGTATTGCAAATAATGGTAGTATGCGATTTTTCTACGCGAATTCCATTTAGAATTCTAAGTACATATTACAAATGATTCTGATTGAAGAATTCCCAATGTTTTCAGCAAATACTGCTAAATGAAACTGGTGTGGGATTTTTACGTGTCTCCTCCTGTCATTCTGTCAATGGATTCAGTTTGAATATTTGTAGGGATTCTCAGTAAATCCTACTTGAGCACCCAATTCACTCACATTGAAATGTTATTAAATCGCACTGAAGATTCTGAGCGAGAATTATAAGACAATATTCCTTGATCTGGCAAACAAATCTTGCACAGGGATTGGTACAGGCAAATCTTCCTTAAGGTAATGAACAAATCCTGTTCGGAATTATGCCTTTATTCGAATCAGAATCTTTTAGAACCATCCTTGTTTTTTTTGTTTCTGTATTATCGAGATTTTCAGCCTTGGGCTGGTTCACCTCCCGTCGTAGTTACTGAAACACCTCTTTGGGTGTTTTTCGTAACTTGTCCGGGGGTGAGATTTGAGCTCGTGACTTTGGCGTGAGAGGTATGGATGTTAACCACTACGCCGGGGTCGCCCCCTAGAACCATCCTATTCGACTTATTGCAAATTCTCCCTAGGGTTCGGACAAATATACTATATTAACAATATAAGTCACTTCCATTTTCCACATACACATGTTCGGCGAACCGTGTAGCGCTGCCAACAGCACCACCAAGTGATAAAAATTGCAATTAAAATATATTTTACCTTTCCATTCGGTAGACTTCATCCTAATGTGTATCCACGGTAAAACTAATATTCTCTTTTTATGAGTATTATTTGCTCACTTTTGAGAATAACGCCGGTATGTCAAAATGTGCTTTATTTACTCCTAGAAGAGAATTACTTTCACCAATTTTGCCAACATATTTGACGCATATTAAACTTTTTTAGCCACGGGCATGCAAAATACGCACTCTTCACATTATAAAAATGAGTAAAAAGTATGCCCTATTTGACATATACACAGTATACTCATAAATAAGCAATACACTCCTTTAATGGGAAATCTACTAGGAAATCCCAGTTTTCCACGAAAATGCGTAGTTTATAAAAGAGCATAATGAAAGTGACGTTCCCTTAAGGATTGGTGACGTTTCTCTTTGTTTTGATTTTGCAACTGCAACGAATTGGACGAAAGCTCAATCGAAATAGAAAAAAAGTTACCACCGTGATTTCTTCAATAAACGTCGTGCTCTCGTGAACGCTCCTTCAGACATTGCGGTTTTTTTTATCTTCAAAAATGGGCCGATGGTTCTCCAATGTTTATTAAATTTTGCCCACAGGTAGAGTTTATAGAAGTATGAACCAAAGTAAAATTTAAAAAAATCAGTGATACAAATTTTCCCGGAAAACTCCATTGGATGTTTTCATTATTTTCCGAGGCATCAACAAATTCGAAACATCATAAGTAATGAACCAAGCACTTAAAAAGCAAAGTTTTTTTAATGAAGCTTTATTAGATTCATTAGAAACTAGCAACAAAATGGTAGGTCGACAAGTATTTGTTCCAACCATTAGCCAACCATTATTTGTGTGTTTTTCAAGTCGTAAATTAAGGATTATTTTCAGGCCGAAATGTTATCTAATTGCATCGAAGTATCGTCGGAATATTTGAAAATCATTCGATCGTAATCAAAAATAATAATTTCAAGCCGTAAATCTCGCTTTCTTCTCCGCAGCCGATCTTTGTCCTATCCTGTTCAAGCTGCTACAAACCATAGTTACGTGTTGCTTTTGTCGTGACATTCGCAGCTGGCAACAAGTCGGTGTTGCAGCGAGTTGTTCGGAAATTGATTCCTTAGTTAAGGCCTTAGTTTTACCATTTTTGATTTGTTTCAATTTGTCAGTAAAGTACTTTTGAAATATTATGCTAGGTATAACAAAAGCTGGATAATTAATAACGAGCGTGTGGATTTAGAGTGTTGTGGTTGCCACGTTTCTCACTTATGGCGCCACATGCGAAAAAAAGGTTGCCTGAAAAAATGTGAAGTGACTTATATTTTTCATATAGTATATTTGGTCAGTTTCACTCTATTGCAATTCCAGTTATAATAGTACATAGTTTTGTCTTAGCTATTTTTTTTGGAATGATTTTGTTTTTTGTGTTTGAGGTACCACTGGGTTTTTTTGGGTTGGGTGTTTTTTGGGTTATATTTTTTTTTTTCCATTAAATTTTTTTTTTTAAATTTTGTTTTTTTGGGTTTTGTGTTTTTGTGGAGGTTTTTTTTTGTGGGGAGGGTGGTGGGGGCGGTGGGGGTGTGTTGGGTTGGAGGTGTGAAGAACAGAAAGAAAGGGAGTAGTGATTCATTCACAATGTGCAACCCCAGGTGCCCTCATTTATAGGATCAATAAAGGCGTCAGCTGCGTCCTTGCAGCTCAATTAGGGAAGGGAAGGAATGGTAGGTCAATACTCGTTGCTATTAAAGGCCGTACTTACAACTGCTCCCTCACGAGAATCTCAGGAAAGGAAAAATGTTTAAAGGAGGTTTAAATTGCTTTACCTTTAGATATTATCCTTTTTATCAATAATGTTTTTCTATCGCTGATAATGGAAACTTGGTTCGCAATAATGGGAGTAAGAGAACAGACAGATACAAAGACATTTTGAATCAGAACCACGAGTCATGTTGGTCTGTCATGTTGGAAACAAAGTCTTAATTGAAGGCCATGTTGGAAAACAACATGTTTACGTTCCAATCGCATGAAACCATAGGAATGGTCACCTCAAAGTCTAGATTTGAACTCAAATGAAAATTTGTGTTGATCCCCGGAGAACAACGTGAACAAATCTGATGTAACGAATAAGAACAACTATTTCGAAGGGCTCCAAAATGCCTGGCTTCCAATAGACCCACAGCACTTACAAAACGTAGCTGATAGTATGCCGACAAGTCTTGAGGAAGTTCTTAAAGCTAACGAATCTTAAGAGCATGGAGAACATGACAAACATTAAAGCCTGTCCACGTTAAATTTCGAACAATTTTCTTCTCTGTGTATTTTTTATTTTTTTTCGCGTTGCTTTTTTCATTTATTTGATAGCTGAAACCCTTCTATTTTTTTGGTGGTGGAACAAGTTATTTTTTTTGTTACATTCAGAAAAAAATTTACCAATAATTTAAATATTAGAGGTTGTACGGAATCAAATTGCACCACTTTTAAATGGCTGTAACTTTTTACCCGTTGGGTATTTTCTATTGAAATTCTGGGTGGAATTAGTTCAATGTGTATTTATTTGCGCTGTGTAAGTTTCACTAGCAGATGTGCAATCATTGCGAAGATGGAGTCGGAAGAACAGCAGCGGCGCAAAGAAATTTTGCGCACGTACCTCGAAAATCCGGATCTTTCTCATCGTGCCATCAGCAGGAAGCTGGGAATGGTACATTCTATAGTGTCTCGTGTTTTAAATCGGTACCACGAACGTTTGACTATCGATCGGAAAGAAAAAAGTGACAAAAATTGATCTCCGTATAGTGTTAAGGATCACAAGCGGGTAGCGCAAGCTTTCAAGAGGAATCCTAACAGTTCAGTTCGAAATGTGGCGAAGAAACTGAATCTAACCAAAACTTTCGTGCAAGATGCGAAAAAACATAAATGACTACACACGTACAAAGTCCAAAAGGCACCTAATCGCGATGTACGGCAGAATACGGTAGGTAAAACACGTGCACGGAAGCTCTACACCCAGATGTTGACGAAACCACATTGCCTCGTTATGGATGATGAGACGTATGTAAAAGCAGACTTCCGGCAGCTTCCGGGGCTCCAGTTTTCCACTGCTCATCATAAATTCGATATCCCTGAGAACGTTAGAAAGCAGAAGATGTCAAAGTTTGCCGAAAAATATATTATTTGGCAAGCAATTTGCTAGTGTGGATACCGGAGCACCCCATTCGTGACAACTGGAACGGCCAATGGGCAGGTGTACCTAAATTAATGCCTCCAAAAGCGTCTACTTCCTCTTCTGAGGTCACACGATGGTCCTACAATTTTCTGGCCGGATTTAGCCTCGTGCCATTACTCGAAAGAGATTTTGAAGTGGTACAAGGCTCAGGAGATCAATTTTGGGCCGAAGCATCTCAACCCCCCGAACGCACCGGAACTGCGGCCAATTGAAAAGTACTGGGCCATCATGAAGCAGGCAAAAAAAAAGTTGGTCCAAATGTTGTACAGGACCTTATAAGTAGTGTAAAGAAGAAGGTTCGTGCATTTGGATATGGAATTGAAATTGAATAAAACAAACATGGGAAATTTTCACTTTTACTCCCTGAAAGTTTGTAGATGATTGGTTGAACGGGCGAATTTTGCCGAATATTTGTGTCTGTCGCAATTTGATTTCGTACACCCTTTAGTATAAAATGCTACAGTATATGCTTTAAGCTCTCGTCATAATTCAAAGTGCTTATGAAATATTTTATTATGACTTTTATACAAATATGAAGAAGTTTTATTATTGAATTACTGAACGGTTTTATGAGCGGATAAAGTTCGTCGTCAATTATTTTTTAAAGCTAGAATATTCTCCCAAATATGAGAACACGTGGTTCATGAACCATCCATTAACTATCAGAAAGGTAAATGCACTAATAAATATAACTTTTGATTGATGGGGACACATGGTTGGCAAGTAACTTTGAATAATGGAAACGCGTGATCAGCAAAAAATAAAAAGATAGCATTTTTTATTAAAATTTAGCTCGAAAACTTAAATACATACATCGCCAATTTTTCGATATTTTACATTTTCGAATGGTCTTAACTTTCAAGAAAAAATATAAAAAATAGCAGACTACTTGGTACTTGGTCTTGAGACCATGAAAACCATAAAAACAAATACAATCCATGTTTTCATAATAAGTATCTCGATTTGGGTGGCAATCAATTCATAAAATCGGCCCAATAGTTGGAAAGTTATGAATTGATGTAAAAATTGATCTTTTTTAAAAAGTTAACCCTAGGCAAAAATTTGGTCATCCCAATGACGAAATAAAAAAAATCCGCTCTAATATTTTTCGAAAAGGAACAAAACTACCAATTTTTATGATATTCTGAGAGATAGTATATCTTTTTTCTATGAAATTGCTGTACTAGTGTACCAAAAGGTTTGTACGGAAGCTCTCTAACGTACCACAACTATTGGAGCGTTCACTCTAATTCAAGCGCATGGATTTCAATATCTTCGCTCTAGATCTACACACTTTACTACGTAGAGGAAATATTTGCTCTGGTTATGTTAACTCTTCTCGGCAACCCATTTTTAAACCTCGAATTCAGTGTATTCTTTCGTCAAAACAATTCACTGAATTATACATATATGTTTCTTCAATTGAATCACTCGCACATCACACATGTTTCTTCAATTGAGCAAACAGCAAATAAATGAGCATGCACATGAGCATGATTGGCCGCCCGAGGTTGGAACTTCGCTACTGCCAGATCAGCTGTTATTACACAGAGAACCAACAGATGATGCTTGGGACTAGCATACATCCTCAATGTGTAAAAACTGGTAATCCTAAACTGAGGTAATACCGGCGCCAGCCCCGCCCAATTGCAGGTCAAACAAGGACAGGGTAGAAATGTGTAGACGTGATATTCGTTTTGTAAGAAACCAAGGAATCCTCTGCGCTTTCACGAGAAATCACTGAGACGTTCGATAAAGGGGTTGGGTTGGCAGCAGAGTTCGTTATGGTAAACGATACGCTGAGTTCTTGTTTATCTTTGTTTTTGGATTATTCTTCATTAAGTTTGTTTTCAGGAGATGAACGAATATACATTTATATATTAGTACCGATTTAAACCAACGGTAAGTATGCTGTTGGGGTCACTCACAAAATGTGATTTAATTTCATTATTCTGTAGAGCGAAAACAAGCGCCACTGAGAAATAAAACCTCAGAGGAGCAAGTAGCAAATAAATATTAACAAACAAAAAAGTCGTATGTGTGCACGACACCTTGAAAACACTCATAATACCCTGAAAACACTCATGACTCTGCCTGAATGACCGAGAATAGGTAAATTTCTATCACTTGCTTCTCTGCATCAAATAATTATTCCTCATTTCTGCTATATTCATTTAATTATTTCCAATGATCGAAGGCAGAACAATACTTTTAATTGCGTTATTTAAAACCTTCATTTCTCCCTTTTTTAACCCTGGCTACGCCTCTGAATCTGTTTCTTACTCACGCTAGCGTTAGTTGTCTCGATGACGATGGTGTTTTTTTTTAAATTCCATCACTAAAAGTTGATAAACATAATATATTTATTTTTTTCAACAGGTACAACCAAGAAATTTCAATCTATATCATCTTATATAATAAGAAAATAATCTAACGTAACACTCAAAACATATGTCCGAACTCTAAATTGTGTTTATAATTGTAATTGTATTAAATAAGCTGTAAATTCAATCATTCGAACCCCAATAGAAGCATATATAGACACCGAAAATGTGTATTTAGTCTAATCTTGAGAAGGCTATCACTGATAAATGTTAGTCGACTGGTGAATGTCACCCCTTTTTAAGGTATTTCAGTTTAGTCGGGTGGACAATCCTATGACTGAATGAAAAATTGCATCCTCCTTTCCGGCCCTTGTTATTTTTATGTTAATGGTTTTTGCCCAATAGGACACACATGTCTGGTTTTCATGGTGTCCTAAACAAATCGGGTTATTCCTTAAAATTGATTCATTGGATAAAATACACACCTTTATTGATCGGACTGGTGGATCTACGACTCAGTAATTATTACTTTTAAAAAAAGGTAAGGTAGGTTAGTTTGAAAAGGTACGTCGAAACGTCATAATGTATTATTATGTCTTTAAAGCACTCAAGTTCCTCTTCTATCGTAAATATTTAAAACGACAAACTCCTGCACTAAAACAAGTTAATAGATTATTACTCACCGGACTTGGCGTTTGCTTGTTCCGCACGCCATTCAGGCTACCATAGCCGGGAACTGATGAGCCACCGCCAACATGTTGATTGTGTCCCGGCACCGTGTTCTGCAAATCAGCAAGCAAAGCATCTAAAAGTAAAAATCAACAAAAATAACGGCATGAGTTTTCAAGCAATTGGTTTAGTACATCATCATCTACAAGAAGTCACAACAATCTTATCTTTATTATCACTAAACTGATATAAACATGACTAAGGAGCGGAACTGCGATGCGTCACTTAAAGATTCTTCGTTTTATTCTTAAAGTTTACCTAGAAAATCCTGACAATTCTCCTGTACACTTTCGTACGTCAACACTTCCGCTCCAGACATTCCTACGCGATTACGATCTGAAATCCGGAGCAGATCAGGACAAACACGGAAAATGAGACTACTGGCAGCACGCTTCTTGAAATAAAACCGATGCGAATGTCGTTTGCAAAAAGACTAAATTAGGGCCCTCGCTCACTCTCTCGATTTCCAGCAATCGGTTTACGAGTGCTTCTCCAGCAGGCGGGAAGGAAACGTAAGTGTACGTATTTATATGATTTAAGGGTAAACAGACATAACTCCTTCGTGTGCGCGCGCGTCCGACCCAAGCGTTACGAACGGTGGGTGTTCTTTACTACGCTCGGCGAGAACTAGCGAATGAGCTACATGGATGGCGATCATAATTCCCTGCAGACGACGACCGGACGAAAGCAGTCAGAGATGACACCGACCGCGTGCACAATTGATGACGAATGTAGACAAATCGACGGTTGCTCAACTAACGAAGGCACACTGTTTTGACGTGTGCGCGCGCACTTTAGTCCGGAGAGCTCGGTGTTCTAAATTGACTGTGGTTAAACGTTGCACGTTGGAAAAGAATCGTCACGATAGGAGGAATTCCTTCAGTGCGTAGATAAGACCCGACCAGAGACGAGTACTAGAAACGTTCTTGAAGTTCATTGCAACATACCTAATAGCTGAAGCTTGGGAGCGAGTTGCATTTTAAAAGATATTTAGCTCCTCAGAAGACAGTTTAGCTCAATTTTGCGACAATTCCTGAAAATGACAAACTCATGACTAAATAGTCAACATACGATCTACTTGACTCTCAGAAGGACCTCGTGACCAGAAGTACTGTGCAATGAGTTCTATCTTTAAAAAGACTATTAAGTGCAACAGTAAATATGTCTAAAATTGTAGGGAAATAGCTAAAGATGATCTACAAGCTCAAAACTGACTTATAAAAGCGTGTTTATCAACCCGAAATTACGTTTCGTACCCGTAAAGGTAATTTAAAAAGAATAATTTAATACTACGGCCGCTAAAAGTGGGCAGATTACAAGATTTTAACTGGAGGTGGGTAAAATTTCAAACGGGTATAATCAATTCCGATGTTAAAATTACCCAGCGGAAATAAACCAAGACTGAAAAAAGTGACACCTGTTGTGAGACACACTGTATATTTGCGCTTCGGAATAATATATATATCGTTTAATTTTCCGAGCCGTTTTTGAAATTGTACAAAAGGTTTAAAACTATTTTAGCCACCGCTGACTTCCAATTGAAATGAATTTGGAACGGTATGTTAAATATATTTCAATCTAAACAAACTCTTCAGCTGGGAAAATTAAATTGGTCGTCCTAAAGAGAACAGATTTTAAATGGTCCATGTTTGATCGATCCTTTTTGGATCTGTCGTATGGCCCATTCACATTTTTACTAATATGTTGGAACAAATCATTAGCCATCAATACTAGCGTCATATTTGCAACAGTTAATAGCAGATAATTGAAATAAATTATCTGCTAATTACTAGTAAGTGGTCATGCTAATGTTGCTAGATGATGCATTTTCTACAGACATTAGCGATGAAGATGGTGGCTGGCTTATACCGTTCATACCACTCAACCGCCTTACCGAAAGATGGCTGCCAACTAGATGACACTTATTTCGCTCATGAGTGCCAACCGGCTGGCTACAAAATCACCACTGGCTTGGTTAACCGACTGCATAACCAACGGTTGCCTACCAAAGGCGACAGAGCTATCAGCTACCTGACCAATGGTTGCTCGCACCTTCCAGGGTACTTGTTACCGCCAGTTGCCAATTCAATACTGGCTCCTTCTACTCTGAACAGCTCCATCCAAGGCTGCCGAGTAAATGAAGCATTTTGCGAAGGTGTACCCCTTTTATATTGGTCACTGCTGCATATGAGATACCCCTTACTTACATTAAAAGTCGGTGATAGGAAAATACTTAGCATTTAGTAAATTTAGTCTGCAAAATGAAATGATAAGACACCACCTTATATTTGCGTTATTTTCAATAGTTTTCAGTATTGGAATCGACACGTAGAAATATTTCCGATCGGTCAGGGAAACATTTTGAAAATGTTTGCAGAAACGAATGAGATATTAACGCTCAAAAACTGACCGCTTTTCGTGACGGTCGCAAGATGTTTTTTTTTTTTTAAATTGTACCCCAGTATAGAAGACAAAGACGTAGTCGTACGTCAAAAATCATGACTCCAAAACGAAAATATTCCAATACGGTTTCTTTATATATTTTATTTGGATTTAAAAAGCCAATTCTGATTCATAATAAAAAAAGTCCATTGCTTTGAACTTATGTTTATTTAATCATATTTAAATCGATTTAAAAACAACACGTAATGTCGTTCTCAAGAACCACTATTTTATCGAAGACTTTTGATCACATTTCACGCAACGAAAATTTAGAATTGAGAGGCCAACCGTTTTCTCCAGCATATCTGATCATTGCGTCCACAGCATTTAACGCTGATTAATCAGAAACTGGAACATTCGGATAGTCTGGAATTGATCCCGGTAGGGCCCAAAGAGGACAATTTTGGAACCCCAAGTATTTGTACCGTTCGACGGCTCAAAATTCATGGTTTTGAATACTGATATCCAAAAACAGCATACCATAGACCAACCAGGACATTAAGCCACATCCGGATACTCTGGAACCGGTTCCGGTTGGGCCCAAGTGGACAATTTTATTTTTTTATTTTTTTATTTTTTATTTCTGGTCGGCCTATTTCCTCACATAGTGACAATCACCGACGCCAGGAAGACCACTCCACCACCTGGACCCTACCTATCGACTCATGAATATGAGCCGGGACCAACGGCTTTACTTCCCTCCCGAAGGAAGACGTGACCAGATTTGTTCGCCTCAGAAAAACCACCGACGTCGACTGGGATTGAACCCAGACCCACTGGGGTGCCAAGTAGCAGTCACGCTTACCACTACACCACCGACGCCGGCCAAGGGGACAATTTTGGAACCTCAAATTTATGATTTTATGTGCAGGTTAATTTTAAATACAGGATCCCAAATTGTCCTCATTAGGCCGTACCGGAATCGGTTCTAGGGTATCCGGATGTGACCAAATGTACTGGTTGGTCTATGGTATGAAGGTTTTGGAAATCAGTATCCAAAACCATGAATTTTAAACCGTCAAAGGGTAAAAATACTTGGGGTACCAAAATTGTCCTCTTTGGGCCCAACCAGAACCGGTTCCAGAATATCCATATGTGGCCAAATTCACTGGTAGGTCAATGGCACGATGTTTTCCAATATCAGTATCCAAAACCATGAATTTTGAGCCGTCGAACGGTACAAATACTTGGGGTTCCAAAATTGTCCTCTTTGTTTCCCAAAAAAATATTTGGTTTGGCAGGCAATATGCTGCCGTGGACAAGCAAGCCAAAGCTTCATCACTACCGGAACGGTAAACATGGAAATATACCGTGAAGAATGCCTAAAGAAGCGATTGTTACCATTCCTACGCAACCATGACGCTCCCTCGCTATTCTGGCCTGATTTGGCATCTTGTCACTACGCCAAAGATGTATTGGAATGGTATAAAGCGATTGGAGACAAAGAGTCGATCGCGTTAAGAAATAACGTCAAATGGAACTCGAAAGAAGAAAAAATATTGGGCACAAACACCTGGAAAATCCGGAGTGGTCCGGTTCTAAGCTGGCTGAGGTGCTGAAGATGCCGAAAACAACAGTTTGTCGAGTGCTCAAAACCTACAAGGAAACCCTGAGTGTGGAAAGGAATCAGTGGACCTATGAAATATCTGGAGCCTGGGATCGTCAGCTCGGTCTTTCGATCCGAGATGTGGCCAGAAGGTACAACGCCAACTTTCAACCGGTGCGGAACATCTTTGTCAGGGAAGGACACAAGTTGTACAAAGCTAATAAACATCCAAATCAGCACATGGAGCAGAATTCCGTGGCCAAAAAGCGTGCAAGGCTCTTGTACGACCCTGTTTTGACGATACACAAGGGCTGCACTTTGATCGATGACAAAACATACGTCAAACTCGATTTTAAGCAGCTTTCCGGTCAAAAGTTTTACATAGTGACGTGGGATGTGCCGCACAGTGACCGGAAAAGCCTTTTTTAACGGAGAAATTAATAACTCCTAAGGCTTATGTTTCCGCATCATGGTATTTTCCACAAAGTTGTACTTAAACAAGTTTTCCATCTTGTGGTGATAATTTTGTAGTTTCAAACTTTACCGCTAGGGCGGCGCTGCTGCTAACTTTTGAACGAAACACAATAGAAGGGTGATGTTTAAAGCAAGTTTGTAGGGAATATAATTTCACGCAGCTTTGCTCAAGGCACCATTTTTCTAGCTCTTCATTCAACCATGACAGAGCTATTTTTATGCCATAAATCAGGGTGTCTCTAAAAAATAAGTTTTTTTATTATAACTTTTTTGTTTCTAATTTTGAGAAAATGTAATCTTGAAACAAAATATAGAAAACGTTATAGCGCACATTCTTGCACAACACAGTTTTTCAATACAGCTTATCATTTAAAAGTTTTATTATAACACGCTTCAGACTGCTCATTCACGACTGGAGCGTGTGGCTCTTGTGTACTGCTTTAGTTCGGAGCTATTTTGCTGGTGTAGATTAGGGTGTCCCGAAATAATCAGTTTTTTCATTCTAACTTTTTAGTTTCAATTGATAGGAAAAAAATAATCTAATCATGGCCTTCTTCGCGAACTTGTCAGCAAACACGAACTTGATCTAATCTAATAAACAAGCGATATGCAGTTGTGGCCTGTAAATGGAACCATTCGTCACATCCTCGACGATGACATCCGAAGTTTACATCGAAGAATACTTGAAAAATCGTGTATTGCCGTTCATCCGCAAGCAAAAGGGCAAAGTCATCTTTTGACCTGATTTGACCAAGGTGATTCTGGAGTGGTATGCTGCCAACAAGATCGATTTTGTCCCTAAGCTAATGAATCCTCCGAATCGCCCGGAATTTAGACCAATAGAAAAACAGCAATTTCAAAGCAACGATTTCGACGAAGAGGCGGAGCAGTTAGGACATCCAGCAAATGCGAGGGCAAAATGGAAGAAATGCGCTGATTCCGTGTCCGTTTCCACTGTGCTGGCGCTGTTGGGTTCCATCAAGAGGAAGGTTCGAGATTTCGTTCGAACTGGAGAAATGTAACCATCCAATGCTGTAACTTTGAAGTTTTAATAAAAGTACTGTAAAGTAACCCTTAATGGACTTTTTAAACTTATTGAATCACGAATTACAGGTCTTTTTAAGCGTACCAATTTACTTTTTGCCAAACGTAACCATGAAAGCTTAAAGACCGAGCTATCATACATTCAGAGAAGTGTTTTGACGGGAAAATATACTGAATTAGAGGTTTCAAAATTGATTGCTGAGAATAATCAACAGAGCCAAGGGTGAAATTGACCCTACTTAACTTGTAAGCTTAGACCTAACGAAAAAAGGACTCGATTCAGTATCTTCACCGATTCGGGCAGTTGTCGTGCTGAGTCAAGCCTTACCGGAGAAAAACCGCACGGAATCACGGAAACGGGAACATAAACACTCATAAATCAGCGATCGACATTCAATACCGACACTTCAAACTGATCGATCACTGTTACTTGATTACTTGCGCACACTCGCTTTAGCCGTGCTCAGTGTAAGTGTCTTCTTCGTTGTGCACCGTTCATCTAAGCCCCAGAAAGAGTCAACGCCGAACAAGGAACGTCGTGTTTCGCATCTAGATGGAATTTAAGTGGTCAATGGAATTTCTCGAACAGAGAAATTTTACATAAATTGTCATTTGAACTTTAAGTGCGCAGAATATGGAACGAGTTTTCATTTTGAGAGACTAGTCACGTTTTGTTCGCTGTCATAAATTAAACATTCCCCCATTAATGTAGCAAAAATAAAACTGTCACAGAGCTAATTGAAATATGGCAAATTTCAGTGAGCGTTATTGCTCAGCGCAAAGACTTATTTTTATTGCCGAACCCTTTCATTCAAGTGGACAAATTAGCGACGCTTAATAGGCGCCATCAAGTGAAAACAAAATTTTCAAAAACTCTCCCAAATCACTTACTCAAATAATCCTCGAACGGTTCCGTCTGGTTCGGTTTCATTGTCGCTTTGGCCATTCTTCTTCTTCTGGTCCTGTTGATGACAACGACTCTTCAGCGGAGAATTTGCGACGCTCAGCAGACCATCCCGTCTCCGATTACCAACTCACTTTTCTATGGCGGAGCAATCAATGACTGTCTCTTGAGGAGAGATAAATCACTGCGAGTCGAAGTTTATCACCTCACTACCGCACGACTGACCGTTAAAGTTCAACAATGTATGGTTTTCTGTGGAAGCAATAAGACACCCACTGTCACGGTCACGTTCGATGTTGTTGCCTTTTGTTTGGGTTCGATGCATGAATGCAAGCGGCGATGATCCCCGCTTGTGGTGAATGGAACGGAATGATGTCACTCAGAAGAGACTGCGACAACGACAGGGAAATCTCCCGTTGAAGATGAGTGCACACTCTTCGCACTTTCGGATACAATATAGGGTTTAGCCCTGGTTACAATTAGAGGAAATTAACAGGAACGACCGATCTTTGCTCACGATGATGGTGGCAGGCGTTATAATTGCGATATGATGGTATCGCTTCAATTGGATCAATACGAACCACAATTTGTGTCACAATGTACGTTATTTGATTTACTTTTGGAAAAATTACAATTAATTAGAACTTTGTGTTTTCAGTTTGGGTAATTCAATTAGGGGCTGCTACCACGTAGACTTTTCTGAAGGGGGGAAGGGGGTCTGACCAATGTCTACGCTCTATAAAAAAATACAAAAAAAAATGTATGAAAAGAAGTCTAAGAGGAGAGGGGGGTCTGAGATTTTTTAAATGAGTCTGCGTGGTTTATGAACATGCCCTAACCTAGAGCTTGTTCCATGCGATTTAATGAATTGCAATATTATATTTGAAAACATCATGAATAACCAGAAAGCATTGTTTTTTTTTAGCTTGTGTTTGGTAATTAAAGGGCGAACACGAAATTATTGCGACACCGAAAATGTCATGCCAATTTTCTTATAATGTTTAGAATCAAACCCAAATTTTAGGGTAGTTTTATACATATATTTACTTCAAAAATCAGAAGAAAAGTTAATCGATGGAGCCTTGAGTGTAAAATTGAACGCATTTTCGCTTGATGCCCTCCATCAAAGTCTTTACAGTGTCATCCGGTACCAGTTTCTCAGTTTTTTTTTTTTTTTTTCATTTTCTTAATATGTCCTTCTCATCTTTGACTGTCTTCTTGCTCTTCCGAAGTTCCCGCTTCATCATTGCCCATTACTGCTCCACCGGGCGCAGCTCCGGACAGTTTGGGGGATTCATGTCCTTTGGAACAAAATGGACAGAATTGGCCTCATACCACTCCAGGACACTTTTAGAATAGTGGCATGATGCCAAATCTGGCCAAAATAGCGGAGCTTCGTCGTGCTGCTGCAAGAACGGCAAAAGGCGCTTCTCGAGGCACTCAGATTTGTAGATCTCGCCATTTACTGTGCCCTTTGTCACGAAAGGCTCACTCCTCAGTCCGCAAGAGCAGATGGCCTGCCAAATGAGATATTTGGAGGCGAACTTCGACATTTTCTTCTTCTTAAATTTGTCGTCCACATAGAACTTGCTCTTGCCGGTGAAAAACTTCAACCCCGGAATTTGCTTAAAATCGGCTTTTATATACGTTTCGTCGTCCATCACACAGCAGCCATATTTTGTCAGCATCTTCTCGTAGAGCTTCCGTGCCCGAGTTTAAGCCGTCGATTGTTGCCGCTCATCGCGGTTTGGGAAGTTCTGTACCTTGTATGTATGTAGTCCAGCTCTCTTCTTTGCATTCTGGGTGTAGCTCTGCGACATGCCAATCTTTTTAGCCAAATCACGGCTTGAGACGTTGGGATTTACTTTAATCATCCGCTTCACCTTTCCCTCCGTCTTTTTGTTCTCCGGTCCCGGTTTTCTTCCAGCTCCTTTGCCGTGGTCCAACGTCAACCGCTCCTGGAACCGCTTCAACACTCTGGAGACGGTTGAATGGTGAATGCTCAACATTTTACCCAACTGCCGGTGCGACAGGTCAGGAAATTCCAGGTGTTTGGAAAGAATTTGTTCTCTCGACTCGCGTTGGTTCACCTCCATTTTCGTTGAATCGAAAAACACGACTTCGAGTTTGACAGCATGTAAACAATACACATCAAAGAGAAAGTGTGCAAAATTTGGTTGATTTCTACCCAATGGTAAAAAAGTTATGCCCTGTTGAATGTGTCGCAATAATTTCGTGTTCGCCCTTTAGGCTGCTTTGATTCTAAAGATTGGTGGTTCCCACCAGACCCTAGCTGACAAAGGCTCTATCACGATTTGCTGGATAGTCTCTATGGACTTTCTCAGTACATGGCGTTATTGACGAAAACTAGGGAAATTACTTGTTCCGTTCAGTGAATTCTTTTAAATTCAACGATGAAAGATTTCTTCAGTCGCAGAAGAAATATGCCAATCTGTCAAAAGCTATACGTTTCGATGGAATTAAAAGGAAGATACTTGCGTTAACATGAGATATATTTATATAATTGTCAGCTTTTTATTTCTGAAAAGTGAAGTTGAATGGTTGGAATTTTCCTCGTTTTTCAATTACAATCTTTCGATTACTACGCTTATAAAAATTGAAAATTTTGAAAATTTAAATAAAATTCAGTCATTCTTTACATCATATGAAATTCATAATAATTATAATTATGTACCATTTCGTATATATTGCCGGTGACTTTGTTTGATATGCACCAATTATTATTTTGAAAATATTAAATCAGCGATTTTTAACCTCACTTGAATGTGTCAATTATCTAAACAAATGAAATTCATAATAATTATAATTATGTACCATTTCGTATATATTGCCGGTGACTTTGTTTGATATGCACCAATTATTATTTTGAAAATATTAAATCAGCGATTTTTAACCTCACTTGAATGTGTCAATTATCTAAACAAAACAGCTTTTGTCACTCATTCGACCTAAGGAACATTTTCAAAAAGAATTGTATCAGTGGAAATGCAATAAGTTAACGAAGAAAATGGAATTCTGAAAAATATGAATCAACAACCATAAGCCCTTTTACAAGCAAGATGCTTAGCTATATTCTTCTTCTTCTACAGGACTTCTACATCCTTCTTTGAAGCACATCCACAATTTGTATATAACAGAGAGCTTTCTTTGCCATACCAAGGTATCCAAACGTATAGTAAATGAAGTTATACGCTCATGCACCAGGGCATTCAAGAGAATTTCCAACCCGAACATATATTCGGTTGACCTTCGGATTGAAAAACTGACGCATTTATAAACTACGTAATGAGGACCCTACTGAGGGTATGTGTCCCTTGACTCAGCCTAATATGCAATAATCGATTACATTATTTGTTATAACTCATAAAATATTTGAGCTGGAAGAAATATTTAACTACTTATACACTTGTCTAGATATGTTTAATAAACCATTTGGTAGTATGTATCAGGAAATGTTACACAACTCATTTTATAAAGTCCGAAACATTCGAGGAATATGGATGTAATATCGGTCTATAAGCACCAAAGTGGGTCTATTTGTGGATGCAACTTCATCCTATTCGATATATTTGTTATTAAATGTTGACTACGTACGGTTTTTTTTTCTGATTTTCTGATTTAAAGCATTGCCAGGTGTATTCACTCTACCCAAAAAAAAATTGCTCAATACAAACTATTATAAAACAGCTTAGAAACAATTGATCACATGATTTATCGGCCATTCCATAATCAAAAGATTATAATTCACTGTACACATATTTTATTTCTTTGGTTTGTGTATAGATGAGCCATTTGAAAAACATACAATCGTAACTAACACACTTTATTGAAATTTTACCAATAACAACATTTGTATTAACTTTTATTTTGAATGCAATGGACAATGGCAAGCACGTAGAAGCCCTTTACACTGACTTCAGTAAAGCATTTGACCGGGAGTATGTCGATACTATGATTACTCTTCAAATTGCAAAAAATTGGAATGGAACCTGGATTGCTGAATTGGCTGCAGACATATTTAACACATCGCAAACAAATTGTTCGTTTTCAAAATAAACTTTCAGACCCCATCTCTGTCACCTCGGAGGTGCCCCAAAGTTCACATTTATGCCCACTTCTTTTTATTTTGTACATAAACGACATTTCCTACATACTTAAAAAAAACCCAAATACTCATATATGCAGATGACATGAAGCTCTTCATGGAAATACATAATTCTAGCGACGCAGAAGAATTCCAGAACGAAATTAACTTATTCAACACATGGTGTAGCAACAGCTTACTTCAACTTAACGTGAAAAAATGTAACTCAATAGCATTTAGCAGAAAAATTGAAACACCTCGTACGGAAATATTTTTAGGAAACCAAAACGTAGAAACATGCAAAATAGTAAGGGACTTAGGACTTAGGACTTACCTTAGACTCTAAACTCACTTTTGTAGAACATTACAAACCTATTATAAGTAAAGCAAATAGAATGCTGGGCTTCATTAAGAGGTTCAGCCACAATTTTCAAGATCCATATACCATTAAATTATTATACATTACATATGTAAGGCCAATTTTGGAATACTGCAACCTAGTATGGAATTCGTACTGTGCCATACATGAAGAATGCATAGAATCCGTCCAAAAACAATTTCTTTTATAAAGACTGTATTCGATGAAATTTGGACACACGCAATTGTTCGTAAAAATTATTGAAATTTTAACTGAATGTATTTCATTGTGTTGTGTCAATTGTGTAATGAGTTTCGTGAAAATCGGTCGAGTGATTTCAGTGATGGCTTCGAATGAAGAAATAGTGCGCCAACAAATTTTGGACAATCACTTCGAAAACCCAAACGCTTCTCATCGATGGATCGGAAAACAGCTCGGAAACGCACATTCAACCGTACCTCATGTGATCAAAACGTTCAAGGACCGTAAGACAACCAAGCGGAAAAATGGTAGTGTCAAAAAACGTGGCACATCAAATCCGGAGAAGGCCAGGATGGTATTGAACCAATTTAAGCGTTATCCCAGCATTTCGATCAGGGATGTTGCGAAGAAGGCGAAAGTTTCAGTTTGTTTTGTGCAGAAAACAATGAAACGTTCTGGATTACATGTGTACAAGGTCCAGAAGGCACCGAACCGGAGCGATAAACAGAACTCGGTGGCCAAAGCTCGTGCAAGAAAACTGTACAGGGAGTGGCTCACAAAACCGTTCTGCATTGTGATGGACGATGAGACCTACATCAAAGCCGACACCAAACAAATGCCAGGACAGGAACACTACGTCGCCACCTCTAAGTTGGCCGTTCCGGAGAGTGTACGGAAGAAGAAACTGTCGAAATTCACCAAAAAATTCCTTGTCTGGCAAGCGATCTGCGGATGTGGCAAAATGAGTAAGCCCTTCATCACCTCTGGGACCGTCAACGGACAAATCTACAAGGACGAATGCCTCCAAAAACGACTTCTGCCCTTCTTGAGATCTCACGATGGCCCGACATTGTTTTGGCCGGATTTGGCATCTTGCCACTATGCCCGGCCCGTCTTAGACTGGTACAAAGATAATAATGTAGTTTTTGTACCAAAAAACGTCAACCCTCCAAACACTCCGAAACTTCGCCCAATTGAAAAATTTTGGGCAATCGTGAAGGCAAAGCTCGTTAAAACTCCAAAACTGATAGAAAATGAACTTGAACTAAAGAGAGAGTGGTTAAAAGTAAGTAAGCAAGTCGGTCCTATCATTGCCCAAAATTTGATGAAAGGGGTCAAGGCAAAGGTACGGGCATTTGAGTTGGGAGAAGAGGTTCAATAAACTAATGATGTCAAAACTTAACCATTTAGTAGTACTTTATTTCCAGAAAGTTTGAAAAGAATCGGGCTCAAGGAAAATTTTTGGTGATCTATTTTGTGTGTCCAAATTTCATCGAATACAGTCTTTATGCCCTAAGGAAATTGAATTGAACTGTATTTACACTGCCATCTTATGAAGCACGCTGCATGCTTATCAATTTACAGACACTTAAGAAACGCTGCGAATTTGCAATGCTTTTCTACATCAATGAAATTATTTCACAACGTATAAAATCAGAAGTACTACTCTCGCAATTGAACTTTTATATTCCCAGCCAGCATCTTAGAACACGGAAATTATTCTTAGAAAAATCATACAGAAAAAAAAATGCAAGAAATGGCCCCATAAATCTAATGATGCGCCAGTATAACTAACATTGCGAAATTATTGACATCACTATGTCTAAAGAACAAGTAAAATCTCGTCTAAAAGACAACTGAAATAATGTATAGTATGTAAGTAAAACATTGTAACCATTGTATGTAGTCTACATTGCTTGACGAAATAAATTAAATTAAATTCCGCTTTTTATACAACAGGCCATACTTGGGAACATAGAATAAAATATGTTTCTAACATTGGGTCTACGGTTTTCTAGTTAAATCATTGCTATTTTAGCTATGTGAACAGTTAGTCTACAACGAGTACATCTTGGCTGTTTACTTGGCTTATCGATTCAATTTAGCCAAATTTAGATCATTCGAAGGTCGTGTAGATAATCTGTTCAGCTTAACCAGTCAAATTAGGGTGTCATAAAAGGTAAGGAAATCGTAAATTACGCGGAAGTAAACAACTATAAATTGATGAATAATGTCTCAATTGCTTTGAAATAAATCGGTCATCCTGATAGCAACATAATTATGTCGGTTATCACTGAATTAATGACATAGGGTAGGGGGATGTAATTTTAGCCTAGCTCCTTCATTCGACCTATGTACCAAACATGTCATTAATTCAGCGATTACCAACATAATTATGTTGTTATCACGATGACCGACATTATTTATCAATTTACAGTTGTTCACTTCCGTGTAATTTCCGATTTTCTTAACTTTTAAGAAAACATGATTTCACTGGTTAAGCAGAATAGATTATCTCTATGATCTTAGAGTGATCAAAATTTGGCTAAATTCAACTGAGGAACAAAATAATGCCGCTTAGATGTACAGAAAATAGTCACACGTTATAAACTAACTGTTCACATAGACAAAATAACAATGGTTTAACAAAAAAATCGTGGACCCAATGTTAGGGACATCTTTTTTTCTTTGTACCCAACTATGGCCTGTTGTCTTAATAGCTTAGTAAAAATGTTGTTATTGGTAAAAAAAATTAATGGAAATGTATGAGTTGAGGTTGTATATTTTCCAAATGGCTCATCTAGACACAAACCAAAGGAACAAACCCTGTGCAGACTACATTATTATGTTTTCATTATCAAACGGCCAATAAATCATGTGTGATAATCTCTTAAGTGTTTCTTAAGCAGTTTTGCTTAATTTGTTTTGTGAAATTTTGTGTTGGGAAAATCGAATACAGCGGAAAAGCGAATGGCAGAGCCTTAAATCGTTAAATCAGTAAATGAAAACCGTACGAAGACTGCTTTTAATTTTAAAAAATCGATCGAATGGGACGAGGTTGCATCCATGAATAGGCCCAATTTGATGCTTATAGACCGACATTACATCCATATCCCTCGAAAGTTTCTGATTTTATAAAAAGAGTTGTATAGCTTTTCGTGATACATACTACCAAACGTTTTATTTAACGAATCTAAGCTAAAATACTTAACGAGTTATAATAAAAAATGTATTCGATCGTTGCATATTAGGCTGAGTCAAGGGACACATACCCTATTCGGTACATAGGCCGAATGCAGAAGCTAGGCTAACATTACATCCCGTTACCCTATTTGAATTAAAAATCGTTAGAAAGAAATCGATCAAAGCAACGGTATTAAAGGGCGAGTCGATGTTTATTTGAGCAACTTCATGATTGCGTAACTTTGTTTAAAATTCTCAGAAATTAATCAAATTTAACACACTTTATCGTTGAAGTGTATCGATTATAACCCCTAAGTTGCATAGTCACCAACGCGATGGAAAGAAACCGACGAACCACACGTGAAAGGATTTTGTTCACTCATTTGCAAAATTTTATTTTCTTACCTGACTTTGCGTTGACTTCAAGCAGTTTTTACGCCAAGAAGATTGTATGACAAAAGGTCGAAAGATAAAAGATCGAATGTAAAAAAGTCTAATGACAGAAAGTCGAAAGGAAGAAAGGTCCGAAGGTCAAAAGGTCGAATGGACAAAAGGTCGAAGCTACAGAAGGTCGAATGGACAAAAGGTTGAATGAAGAGAAGGGAGACAAAAAAAAAGAATGGACAAATCAAAAGTTCAAAAGTCAAAAGGACAAAATGTCGAAAAGACAAAACGTGGAATGAACAAAAGGTCGAATAATCCGAAAAGGATCAAAAGTTCGAATAATTCGAATGGACAATTCCCTTTTTCCTGCACTACTCATTATCTTTTGTAATCATTGAGTAAATAAACACTGTCGAATAAAGACTGTAATCGAAAAAAATGAGACACAATGATTAGCTTGTAACTTTTAAACGTGTTTGTAAAAATTGATAAAATTTTCACTAAAACTTGCTAAGAGAGTTTACGTTGGCAAAATTAAATTTCATCACTTTCCAGTTTCGCTAGTTGACTTAGTGAAATATTAAGAATTGAGTATATTAAGCTTTGGGGCTATTCATAAACCACGTAGACTTTCCTGGGGGGAGGGGGGGGGTGGTTTTGACCAAAGTCTACGCTCCATACAAAATTTCAAAAAAAATGTATGGAGAAAAGTCTACGAGGGGGGAGGGGGTGGTCTGAGATTCTCAAAAATGAGTCTACGTGGTTTATGAACAGGCCCTTTGTGGGAGAAATGCCTCACATTTTGATTACTTCGTTGCAAAAATCCAATTCCGACACACAAACTTGTTTTGTGATGTAAGAATGTAAACAAAGGCACATAGTGAAAACCAGCTGTCCCTATTTCGTGCATTTTCATGTAGAAAGCTGTTCAGAATTAAGTGATTCGAGATCCGGGAGAACACAAAACATTGCTGAACCAGTAGAGCAATACAATCCATGAAAACAAGCAAAAGACAAAACAATCACATCCAAAGCATTAAATTACTTCATCCAAGTCCAATCGACCGAATCACATGGCACACGTGACTTGGAACACAGGTAAAACTAGTTCACCTAAACCACGAAATACGCATGGCACTAGTTGTGCATCCGCGTGCTCTAAATCTGCGATTCTAAATTTAAACTCATCTCATCCTGCGCGAGTCACAGTGCCTATAGCCATGCACAAACAAACAACCTGGTCAGACGGAACGACTCGTCATTTCGCTGATGCGAGCAGTTATTAGTCTGCGCCGCTGCAGCCGTAAACGAACGTGTGCGAGATGAATCTAAGCTCAACCATCGGTACTGCGGTAGGGTGGCAGTAAGAATCAGACTTGAAAAGTACAAACTCAGTAGGTTTTGAACGCGTGGGGACATCCTGCAGGTTTGTTGTTTTCCGAATTCTCAAGGTTGCTGAGTCTGGGTCTGTTTCACTTTCTGCGTGCTGCAGCTAGTCATTAGCAGATGTTGCGATTGAAAAAGCTAATTGAACCACGAAAAGCAAACAACGCGTGCCCACGTTATTATGTGTGTGCGATAGTTAAATTTACGTCATCTGGCAATATGCATCAATATCAGGGTTGAGAATGGTATCAAAAATATGTTGGAGTATTTACTAAATTTATTCTTGACCTATTTCTATAGATAAGAATGGAATCGAAGCCCCTAACTATAGTGTTGTTAAGTATGAAATGTATTATTGGAAAACTAGAAAAATTAAATCTAACACTTCACTTGATCACTTTTAAAAAATAAAACTGAATTTTTTTTTCAAACTATCCCTAGTAAACGCAAGCGAATTCCGTTAAATTCCACTATAAAAAAATTATCTTTTGACTGATAGGCCTATTTCGTCTGCGACGTACAGACTTCTTAAGTGTCGAGTGCTCGATTTGAAGAGAAAATCGTAGTAGGTCTAGAATTTATTGTAGATTTGTGTGTACCTAAAATGTGCGTGGTGTTTTATGTTCGTAAACTTGTTTGTGTCATATCTGTCTGATGACAGTTCGTCGTTTTGGTATCTAAAAAACTATAAATTCCTACTTGATCGGTAGATTGTCGACTCAGTTTTATGGAATTCTTCCTTCAAGATGCCTTTTTCCTTGAAAGGATCCCTGCTTTTGCCACAGGTACATATTACCAGTCCAAAGAGATACTTTAATAGGTATTCCGATTTCGTCCTTTGGAAGCGATAATTTGCTTCAAACTTATTCTTTGCTGTGTAATACTTTTGGCCGGTTGTAGGACAAAAGGTCGAATGATAAAACGTCAAATAACAAAAGGTCGAAAAGACAAAAGGTCGAAAGAACAAAAACTCAAACGGAAAAAATGTCGAAAGTACAAAATGACAAATGAACAAAGGGTCGAGTAACTCGAAATGATCAAAAATTCGTTAAATTTAGAAAATTCGAATGGACAAATATTGCGAAGAACAAAGAGAGAAAGCATATTGAAATCAGATCACCAGAGAAAGGCGACGACACATTTCTACTGCCGATGATTGAAAAAAAAGTTGCGACATAGATTTATGTTGCTCAGAATTTCGTTGATTGCTGGCTTATTGCTGCATATAAATGATGTTTACTATATGGAATCAAATTAAACCAATGAATTCTAACAGCTCATAACTAAAGATAACCAAAAAGTGCGTTTCAAATCAAGCTATCAAATACAGTCATATGCAATTTTTAACTGTTTAAAAATGTCAGCACAACAAGGGCGACACTTCTCTCTTTCTGGTTTTTATTCATCCAATCCGTTTGAAATGTACCTGAACGCGATTGCGTGTACACGGTACACAACATTTCGCAGAAGGCGGCTGTTAAGCGTAAAATGTTCATTTAACACCACTGCTCGGGAGGCATATACTGTAGGTCATATTCTCGTGGTCGTTCGTTACAGCTTGAAGAGGAGAGTTAAAGGAGGCCAGATTTGAAGCTGTGTAAATTTTGAAAGTCTAAAAAAGTGTGAATGATTTTAAAAATCCACAATAATTGTACTGTTTCTATACAGGGTGTCTCACAGTAGGTGTCACTAAAACAAAATGGAATTACAGCAAAACAAATCAACCAAATCATAGCATTTATTTTTCATTTGAGAGATACATGTTATAGAAATAAACCATATTAATTCATTTCGAATCTCTCACCCTTTTCCTTGTTAACATTGCGCAAACGCTTTGTAAACCCATCGCAGCTGGCACGCACGATTTCCTGAGAAATTTGGTCCCAAACATCAACCAAATGTTTCTTGAATCGATCTAAGGTAAGCCCTTTCGTAGGGCCTATATGTTGAAACATATAACCCCAAACAAAGAAGTACAGCGTTGAAGCATGAGGAAGCAGATGGTTCTTCAAAACCTGCTCGATGTAATATTCAGTGTTGATTTTTAAGTTAGGTTCTATGAAAAGAAGAGGAAGTTTTCCTTTTCGGAACGAAACGGCGCCCCATACCATGAATTTCGATACATTCTGATAGCGTTCTACAGCTAGTTTATCTCTTGGAATATTGGCAAGGCTTTTGCCATACACACGATCATTTTGTTGATTATGACTGTCCTGAAGGAAGAAGAGCTTTTCATCCGAAAATAAAATCTCGCAGTCACCGTACCGAACCAAAAGATTTCTGCTTCCTTGGACCCTGGCTTGCTTTTGACGCTCCGTCAACCCGCGAACCCGTTGTTTCTTGTACGGCTTGCATTCCAGATCATGCCTGAGAAGCCTGTTCTATGAAGCAGGAGACATTTGAATTTTTTGCTCAATTTACGGCCAGATTACGTCTTACTTGCTCCCTCACATATTTGATATTTTTCTTCGTTCTGGCAGTTCGTCTGGCACCTCCTTTGTGTTGAATATGGACATTTCAAGTTTCTTTGAACCGTTTCAAGGTACGAAAAACAAACCCAGAAATCTGCTGCAAAGGGAAGGAAGTTTTAGTTTGGCTGAGTTAACAGAAATGCATACAAAACATTCCAGACTCATTGTAGAGAACTGGCGTCTTCAGCAAAGTTTCTCAGAGTGTAACGAATCGTCTTTTGGTATTATCATATTAGTTCCAAATCGTGCTGCAGAGATGGTGCTGCAGTCTATCTTTGCGAAATGAAGTTCTAGAGAGTTCTTGAGCAAAGTTGTTAAGAATACAAAATGTGGTCATTTGACAATATCAGATTAGTTCCATATTTTGCCACAGAGATGGCGCTTCAGTCTATCTTTGTCAAATGAAGCTTTAGAGTTGCCGTTTTCGGTAAACTTGTTGCGGATGTAGAATGTAGTCACTTGACATTATCAGATTAGTTCCAAATTGCACCGCAAAGATGGCTCTGCAGTCTATATTTGCCAAATGAAGCTCTAGAGAATTGCCGTCTTGAGCAAAGTTGTTGAGAATGTAACATGAAGAAATTTGATATAATCACATTAGTTCCAGATCGTACCGCAGAGATGGCGCCGCAGCCTATCTTTGCCAAATGAAGTTCTAGAAAGTTGCCGTCCTTGGCAAACTTTCTCAGTATATCATTTGTCGTCTTTTGAGATTATCAGATTAGCTCTAGATCTTGCTTCAGAAATGCCGGCATCTCTCTAGACGATCATTTATGAAAGATAGACTGCAGCGCTATGTTAGTGGCAAGATCTGGAATTAATATTATAGTGTCAAAAGACGACAAATGGCATACCGAAAAACTTTGCCGCAGACGGACACTCTCTAGAGCTTCATTTGACAAAAATAAACTACAGCGCAATCTCTGTAGCACAATCTGGAACTAATCTGATAACGCCAAATGACTGCATTTTAAATTCTGAACAACTTTGCCGCAGACGGCTACTCTCTATAGCTTCATTTTGGCAAAGATAGACTGCAGCGCCATCAGCGGCAAAATCTGATAACATGATAACGACAAAAGACGACATATTACATACCAAAAAACTATGCCTAAGGCGGCAACACTCTCAAGCTTCATTTGACAAACATAGACTACAGCTACATCTCCGCTGAAATATCTGAAACTAATATGATTTGATGATGACAAATGTCACAATGCGAAAGTTTGCTCAAGAAAACTTTCTAGAGCTTCATTTGACAAATATAGATTGCAGCGCCATCTCTGCGGCAGGATCTGGAACTAATATTACAATGTCAAAAGACGACAAATGATAGACTAAAAAACTTTGCCTAAGACGGCAACTCTTGCGCTTATTTGGAAAAAGACTCTCTGGCGCTAATATTATTTCGTCATAAGATGAAAAGATAGACTGCAGTGGTGGACGGGTTCAATCCCATCTCGGTGGTTCTGCGGAAAGATCTGGGACTAATATTATTTCGAATTAAAAAAATCATAAGATGACAAATGTCCAATGAGAAACTTTGCGCAGTATGGCAACTCTCTAAAGCTTCATTTGACAAACATATACTGCAGCGCCATCTCTGCGGCAGAATCTGGAACTAATATGATAATGTCAAAAGACGACAAATTACGTAATGAGAAATTTTGTCCAAGACGGCAACTCTCTACAACTAGTATGGAATGTTTTGTATGCAATTCTGTTCGCACATTGAAACCAAAACCTTCTTCCCTTTGTAGCAGATTCCCGGTGGCCAATATTTTTCTACCACCAATACATGTTTTAGACCATAACCTTTCAAAAGGGGCATAAACATTGAGTCTAGGTTAAAATTTCATAATTCTAGAGAGGGTTGAAATCCGGGGCAATATTCACCCTAATGTCTTATGTGTCAGTTTTTTTTTTGAATACCCGAGGAAGGTTAAAATTAGGTTTTTATCTGATAAATACATGAGATTTGAATGTAAATTAACTTGGTTGCAATAATTACGTGTTCGCTCTTTAGATACATTCCGCGCGTTTGGGAGTGTCAAATAGTCCAAAGAACTTTATTTTTTTTTTTTTTTTTTTGAATGGCTGCAAGAGCCAGGCTATATTTTAGTGAAACTCATGAAACTAATGATCCCGTGGTTGGATTAAAGTCTGAAGAGCATTGGAATGTGTGAAGAAAAAAACCAAACCATGTGTTTAAAAAAAACCCCCATCAGAAGCTTATAACATTACCGCCAACGTATACACTGAACATTGCGCAGGTGGAAAAATAATAGAATTGAAGATGATGATGGAAATTATATGCGGCAAATTCACACCACACGAAATTGGTAACGAAAATTCACATTTGCATCCGTACCAGCTATTTTGCATACAAATTAGTCTAAATTGACTCTATTTTTTTTACTTTTTCTGAGATCAGCGAGCTTCCAACTGGAGTGCCACATTGAATGGATAATAAATATGCCGACTGAATTTGAATGGATCTCCAGCTAAGTTGCTAGGCGAGTCTTAGATCTGGGTGAAAGTGAAAGATTTGTCATTTTGATTTTGCTGTACGTTTTCCTACACCCATTTGGAAATCGTTAATCTTCCAATTGCTAGAGAATTAAATGCAAAACTTTAACATTTTGAAACGAGCAAGTGAGCTCTTAACAACAATGATGGACAGAATCGCTATTTGTTTCGTATGCTAAGTGAAGTTATTTTAAACACTTCACACCAAAGACATTTGTTTGAGGGGTCCAATCCGCTGATTTACCAAACGGAGTTCATTTTCAATCGAATTGAGTAACTTTTTCAATCGACAAACACGTGATAACTCAAAATTCAAAACTTTTAAGTGCTAATCACTCGCACACCACAGTAAACCCCGGCAACAACCCCAAAATTACGATTCACATAACCTCACCGAAAATCATCTTACATACATATGCCATCGATTAAATCCCAAACAACAAAACAACAATCTTCGAACCAAACCGTCCCTCGGAAAGAATCAAGACCACACTATTTCACACGGGTTTGTTTTTGTTTTCCGAACCGAACTCCCAGCTAAAAATAATTTCAAATAATTTCGGCGTTCACATCAAACACTTTTTGCGTCGATTTCCACAACATCGTTATATTCTAGCGCCTCACTGTTGATCTTTTCACTGTGCCATTAGTAACACGCTGCTAATGCTTCACACACATTTCACACCACCCCAACGGAGACCGCCTTATCGCACTGGCTCCAATGTGTTACGTGTTATCTTGACGTTCGACCTCTGGAATTGCCTTTCTTTGCTTCTGTCTAACTTCGGGCACTGGCAAATCCCATTGATAAAATACTACGTCGTCGCTGGCACGGGACTAGCCTTTGCGTGCGCTCTAGAAGCTGCAGCTCAAAACTTTTCCTTGCACCCGTTTGCACAATAATTCACCAAAATGACACAATAGCCCTTCGCGCGTGGCCACTACAATTCACAATTCACTTTTCCACCGACATGAACCCCGTGTACCGAAAACCTCAAAATGAGATGATTACGACAACAAAAGTAAAAAGTCGCGATAGAAAAAGCCAGCTTCCACTGAACTGAATTTCACCCCTCGTAGTTATACAAACACGGGGGGAGGGGGGCGACAACCTACCGAACCAACGAAGAACGTCTTTGAACAAACACTCGAGGCGAGCGAATGAAACACGCGCGCGTACGGCACACAACACGGCGCAAATGTTGCAGAATTCGTCGCGACCGGCGTCGTCGTCTCAGTCGTCGCAGTTGCTAAAAAGCGCAAAGCATAGCTAACCCAAAACCAACTGATGCTGGCTGTCTCAGCTACTGCTATCGTCGGTCAGGTACCAACAACTAACCGACGACTCGGCTGTGATAGGAACCAACTTGCAACGAACGACAACGTAAACAGAGATCACAGTGACATATCGCGATAATTGGCTGATACACCCGCTTCGCGATCGCTATGGGTAAATCTTGGCGGACAGTGTTGGTCTAGATTGATAAGACGCTTGCTGAAACCAAACTCAAATGGGAGGAACGGATCAAAGCTACAGCCCTGACACGAAGTAGAGCACCTCTACAGGAGTTGGTGAAGACGCGCACATTTGAAGATCGAGAGAGGGAGTCGTCATTTTTGAGCCGCTTACGTCTATTCACACAGAAAAAAAAAGCCAGCGAAGCTGATGTGCGCTGTGTGACATGGAATCAAGTTTGCAGATTCTGCGGCAAGCCAAGTGTGATACCACTTTCTATGAAGGCAAAACCACAAAATTGGATTACGCATAAGCGAAAACGCATATCCGTGGAATGGATGGGATTAAAAGAAGATCAGCCGATTCTGTAACTCAACCACCGGAGCATTAGAGTGTTTGCAGGGACCTACTTCTTCAATTGAAATTCAAACCAGAAATTAACACCTCTTCATGAGCACTACGAAGATATATGTGATGGAGTAAATTAAATGATTTTTTTTAAATTAGTTATTCGCTTAATAAATATTAAGTTTTTAAGTCTATTATTTCATTTTCAATTAATTAGTAGGTAACATTAAAACCACGTGTGGCTATTGTTAACGGTGACAGAATCTTCATCTTTCGAAGCATTGCAAGCTTATTACTCATTATAACTAGTTTACTGCACAGTTTATAGTTGAGATTTTTCGATGCCTATTCAATTTTTGCGTAAGTATGATTGTGTGATAATAACAATATACACAGTACCAGTATGTACAGTGTTGAACATAACATATGAAACTTTTATCGTACACTAACTGAACTTGGTGCGAGCCTTGCTTCGCTTGCAACTACAGGGTGTCAACCAAATCATAGCATTTATTTTTCATTTGAAAGATACATGTTATAGAACTAAACCAAATTAATTCAATTCGAATCTCTCGCCCTTTTCCTTGATAACATTGCGCAAACGCTTTGTAAACACATCGCAGCTGGCATGCACGATTTCCTGAGGAATTTGGTCCAAAATATCAACCAAATGTTTCTTGAATCGATCTAAAGTAAGCCCTTTCGTAGGGCCTATATGTTGAAGCATATAACCCCATACAAAGTAGTCAAGTGGGTTGAGATTCGGTGAAGATGCAGGCCATTCTTCGCTTGTGATGAAATCGGGCAAATTTTCCGCGCACCACGCTTGTGTCTTCTTTGCCTTGTGAGCTGGAGCTGAGTCCTGTTGGAAACAATATGGTGTATTCCCATATAACGTTGAAGCACGAGGAAGCAGATGGTTCTTCAAAACCTGCTCGATCTAATATTCAGTGTTGATATTTAAGTTAGGTTCTATGAAAAGAAGATGAAGTTTTCATTTTTGTGAAACGAAAATGACCATGATTTTTGATACATTCTGATAGCGTTCTACAGCTAGTTTATCTCTTGGAATATTGGCAAGACGTTTGCCATACACACGATCATTTTGTTGATTATGACGGTCCTGAAGGAGGAATTTTCATCCGAAAATGAAATCTCGCAGTCACCGTACCGAACCAAAAGATTTCTGCTTCTTTGGACCCTGGCTTGCTTTTGACGCCACGTCAACCCGTGAACCCGTTGTTTCTTGTACAGCTTGCATTCCAGATCATGTCTGAGGAGCCTGTTCATTGAAACAGGGAACATTTGAAATTGTTTACTCAATTTACGGCCAGATACGGTCGGATTACGTCTTATTCGCTCCCTCACACATTTGATCTTTTTCTTCGTTCTGGCACCTCCTTTGTTTTGGATATGGACATTTCCAGTTTGCTTGAACCGTTTCAAGGTACGAAAAACAAAACGCTTACACACTCCGGACTGCTTAAGAGCATCCGTATCGGGCGCACCTATCTGGGCGACTAAAATACTAGCGCACCGGTCGCTACTATATTTTGTTACCGTGTTCTGTATCGGTCGCTGCTAAACTAGTGCTCCATCATCAGTTTGACAGATTCGGTGATCGTCATAAACATAGTCAATTGCGATGGCTCTTTCTTCGTGATTTCTCTTGGAGAGATGTTCGGTTGGCATGAGAAGAACGATTGGTAACAGTAGTCTCTCTGGGAACCACTGAGGTTTGGTACAAAAACATAAATGTCCTTTCCTATAAGTTTCGCCAAATTACCCCAGAGGTTTCCGGGTGGGCCTTGTGGTAAATTATTCTTTGCATGCCTACCGAAGGACTCTCCAGGTGCAATCAAAAAGAAAGAGCTGTCGCACGACGTGGTTCCACCGGGACACCCCAGAGGTTGCCAGAGCGGCCATTGTGGCTAATGGTTCTCTTTCATGCCAACCAAAAATCTATCCAGGAGAAATCATGAATAAACCATCGCACGTCCGTATTGATAAAATTCTTATTATTAAACCAAATTGTTTTAAAGTTGATAAAGCAATAATTTTCTTTGAATCAAATTCAAAATTTGCCACTAATCCTGATTGCGTAAACAAAAATAAACTACAAACCAATCGGAGATTTTTGACAATTGGCAGTCGAATAGCAACCCTCTCTCGCGCCACAATCGTGTTGCTAAATTTGAGCGCCTGATGCTTTCCGATAGTCGCGCTACAATTTCGCCAGCGCTTTTAGTTGCGCCCGATACGGTTTGAAGTGATGGTGAGGGCGATCAAATATAGTTTAGTCGCGCACCGGTACGGGTGTTCTAAGGCTATTGAATATCTGACACGGTCTAAGCTTTTGCAAATGTAATTTTAAAACTTGCTCCCGTATGGTTTCCACGGTAGCTGATAAATATAAACAAACGGAATTGCTTATTTATCTTCAGCGATAAGCTTTCAAAAGGATACACTCAAAACGGGTATAATCAATTCCGCTGTTAAAATTACCCAGCTGAAATAAACCAAAACTGAAAAATGAATGAATAAAAATTCAATAGAACCGGCGCGTTTATGATTTTTTATCGGAATGAGTTTTGTTAAAATATTTTCATTTGCTAATGTGTGTAATTTCTGTAAAAAAAAAACGTAGGTGTGTGTTATTAATTTAACCCTCGGTTCGTTAGTTTCTACAATGATTTTTCTTTCTGTCTAGAAGCATTTCATAGACAAAACATTTATCTGCAAACTACGCGGTATCCTGTCAGTTTGAACGTAATTTTCTCTTGTATAACCTTAAATTAACTTCATGTGCATAATGTAACATTTAGAGTAACTCAAGACACCCTCATTCTTGACTAAGAAGGGGTTCAAACTTCTATCAGAACACGCTGCTTACCCGAGAAATACACATTTTTTGTTTCAGTTGCCTGGATAATTCTCATGTGTGGTTGAAATTTCTGTTTTATTTGTATGAGAGCCGAATCACCATGCAGCAGTAGCAAAAATCCTGCCTCCAAAAACCCCCGCATGCCAAATTTGGTTCCATTTGATTGATTAGTTCTCGAGTTATGCAGAAATTTGTGTTTCATTTGTATGGGACCCCCCCCCCCCCCCCCCCCTTGCCTTCCAGACGGGGGAGGAATCTCGAGCAATCATAAGAACCTTCTCCGGCCCCAAAAACTCCTGCATACACATTTTCATAACATTACGGATAATTCTCATGTTTTGTTTAAATTTAAGTTTCATTTGTATGAGAGTCCCCCCTTTCAGAGAGAGAGAGAGAGAAGGGGTCTCAAACCACCGTAGAAACATTTCTCGCCTTCAAAAACTTCCACATGCCAAATTTGGTTCCATTTGCTTGATTAGTTCTCGAGTTATGCAAAAACTGTCTGTTTCACTTGTATGAGAGCCATCCCTTCCTGATAGGGAAGGGGTCTCAAATCACCAAAGAAATATTTTTTGTCTCCAAAAACTCCTTCATGCCAAAGTTGGTTCTATTTGCTTGATCAGTTCTCGAGCTATGCAGAAATGTGTGTTTCATTTGTATGGGTGCCCCCCTTCCAGAGAGGGGAAGGGTCTCAAACCATCATAAAAATCTTTCTCAGCTTCAAAAACCCCTGCATTCAAATTTTCACGCCGATCGGTTCAGTAGTTTCCGAGTCTGTAAGGGTCAGACAGCCAGACAGACAGAAATTCCATTAACGAAATGAAGTAACATGCTACAATTGATGGGTCAGGAGTCTAGCATAATTCTACATGACTGCTGGAATAATCTAGTATTCACTGACACCACTCTACTAGAGTTTTGTTGACAATCGTCATTTTGCATTGGCAAAATCATACGCAACTTTCGGATTTCGCTTGCTCTTCAGTGCCTATGTGTTAATAGCCTCGCCGAAAAATTTTATTTCAGTATGTAAAAGCGCAAACCACGAGGAGTTGTTCAGCATATTTTATTAATGTTTCTGACATGAGGTTCGACCCTGTATTTTTGGGAAGAGCTGTTATTGAATCCGTGGTTGATCTCACTAGGCCATGGTGACTCGTGAGAAGTTACTTGATTAATGAATATGAAGTTAGAACTCTCGAAAGCGCTTAAATTTTTATTTTGGTATAAATCAATGATTCCCGCCCATCCCAACAGCAACACCAACATGTATGAGTACAATAGAAGAGAAGCAGCGATTGGCTGGTCTTCGCGAAATTCGTTTCGTGCATTGTACCAAAGTTGTAATGACAGTATTTCACCAGATGACAAGCAATATGAATGTTTCGTACAATTTACGAGACATTTGTTCTATGTCCAAAGTCCATGTTTATGAAACGAGTGAAAGCTAATTTAAGAAAATAAATTTTCAGTGAATATATTAATACAGCAATAACGCAAACCAAACCGCAGAAACACCGTTTTTTACTCACCGTGCTCACACCGTTTCGAAAGAATATATTTTTGTAATGGTTGTTCAAATAATAAGTGGCTAGCTTTAAACGAGCATACATTTTGTGTTTTGGTGGTATATATTTTATAGTTTCTGTCTTCTCAACTTACCTTTAATTTAATTATTTTATCTAATATTATATAAACAAGAAAATCAAGCCTAAGTTTTCAAACCGACGTAAGTCGCAAATGTAAGCAAGCTGTGATTTTTGTTCTAAATTGTTGCTGCTTGCATTCTAAATACACAAGTAATTAGCAAATAATTTAGGAAATTGTATTCATCAATGGTGCATCTGCGTTTTGAAATTTGAACCGATTTATCTGATATGATCCAAGTGAAACACGATCTGTCGAACCGTCGTATCTAACACGGTGTATGTAGCAATCATGGTATCGTGTCGTCGTATCAAGTGGAGTGTATCTGAGTAGTATGAAACCAAAACGGCGTATCATTGAATTACAATAAAATGGTTGTTGAAATTCAAGAAAAACCACCATTTTGCATAATTTTCTCTTCTGCTGCATTCATTTAGTTTTGTTCGTTTGTTTTTTTTTAATTACATGCTGGAAATTATTATACTTACTTTTGAAAAACCTTCGAATATCCATTCGTGGTACTACTAGATAACAATGAATCAAGTAACCGCTTTAAACTGCTAATGATTTACAAGAACCGTTGCGCAATTCACACAATGTGCACTAAATTCACCAGCAGAGCAACATTTTCGAAATAAAATTTAGAATGAGGAGGAATGAACATCAACATTGATAGTAGCTTTCTTCTTGGTTCATGCGAGTGTTCTCGACATATAGAAGCATGTATTTGATTGATGAATTTCCTGCCAATGAACCTATTCCACCTATTTCTTGTTTTATGCCATTGCCATGCAAAACAGTAACCGAGTGCTTATGTATGTATTCTATCCGGTGATCCGTTTTGTTCGAAGGTTCTTCTTCGGAACACGCACCGAATCATCGCACATAAATTCGGCGACGGTTTCGGCGCTCTGTGAAGCTCTTGAACGTACCTTCAAATGATGAGTTGACAACTTCGAAGGAGGGTGCGACCGACCTCTGGTCCTCACAAGCTCCAACAAAAGACTGCCAGCTGAAACATGGAGGTGCTGATTGGCGTAGCCTGGGCAATGTTGTCAATCTGACAATAGCGAAATGAGGGGGTGCGACTGAAGATCGTGTACCTTTAAATCATATTGTATATTTTCCATTCTCATTTTATTAATAATTTCAGCACGCTTTGGAATCATCTTTGCATTCCAAAACCATGTAAGAGCCTGGAGCAACATGACAGGCATCAAAGGCTCAATTTGTTTGTCAGCATTTCAGCATAACATTTAATTTGAAATTGCACTTCTGAACTTCAACTACTATATTCATAAAAGACTGGCATGTCCTTTAAGCAATGTAGGATTATATTTTAATATTGTGTTTAGTGGTACTATGGTAAGATAAGCCATTTATTTCAGAAATCATCAAACCGGAATCTTTGATCACTCCAATGGCTAACTTTGAAATGTTAGTAGAACAGTATAAAGAAAAAATGTTACCACATGTCTTATAAAATAATATCTTTTCCTGGAGAGTGTGAGCTTTTTAAGGGAATACCTGTAACTGGAAAATGAGAAGAGGGATTGGTGATTTCCATTTGGTTTCAACTACCTTTATTGCTTATCTTGACAGATATACCTTATGAGTGCCCAAAGTTCCTTAAAGACTTGGCATCTTTCGACTCAATCCTTAACGATCTTTTAAAAAAAATCCTCATATGTATGATAAATCTGTGCAAATTGGATTGTTTCCCGAGCTGACGCGCCTAGGTAGTTCATTGGTTACCCGTTCTGTTTACTGAGCAAAAGGTCGGAAGTTCAATCCTAGGCTCGTCCTCTAACTTGCCGTTCCAAAAGCCATTTGTGAAAAATTCACATAAGATTTTGAAAAAAAAAATTTGTATGCCCGTTTCTTGACAATCAAAGACCATTCATATAATACATAAACGTCAACATGAAAGAGAAAGTTACCCCCTTTTTATAATGTTGTTCGGTTGGTTGAGTTTCTTCTCGTTGTGTGAAAAACGGGTCTACAAAGGTTTATTTACAAACACTTTTGTGGCATTTTAATGTGTTGTTTTTGATTTGTCACTTTGTCCCCTTTTTATATCCACTAGATTCAAAACAAAACAGCAGTCTACTGCCTTTTCATTGATCGCATCACTTACAGCATAGTGAATCCATTTTCTCAAAATATCCCTACCTCACTAAAACATCTATCCTTCCGTTGGCAGTGTGGAGATGCAGAGATGTTTTCGGTATGTTGGATTTAGTGGTATTTAAAAAAGCTTTCATGTTTAGAAACTCAGATTGTTCTACAGAAATGCTTCAAATCTGTTAATCTTTCATAGTGGGTAGACAACTGGGATGGAGCGTGCTCTCCCGCAACATAGCACTGGACCTCACAAGTTCCTACCTCATGCTTCCACGAGTCAAGAGATGACAAAGACCGCCAGCTAAGGGTTGCGTACTTAGCTGGTAGTGCAGCCTGGGCACTGTTGTCCTTCTGACCAAGGAGGTGCAGCTCATACAGCGTCTGTCCTGGCATCCGACGGCTGTGTAAGAAACGCTGTATCGCGTCATCTATACCTTATGAAGCAGTCCCACCAATGCGATGTAGGAAGGTAATCTTACCCTATTACATAAAATTGAAGTATTCTTTATACGGTGTATAATTTCAGATCATCTATGGAATTATGCTGTTTAATAATTTTAAATTTTTTGTATCCTTCGTGACAATGATAATGCAAGAGCGTCTACAATTGCAGCTGGACATCAGTCTACAGACATGCAGACAGTACAAATATAATTGTTACTATCATTTTATATTATAACATCCCTTCACAATATTTTTAAAGCTATTATCAGGTTCGCATCTATGCATCGTCGTAAGTTTTAGCCCACCTAACCTACGATATGTATTTGAAAAGATAAGATGGTTTTTAATGTTTTTTTTAGAAAGGATCATACGACAAATTCTACTAAACAAAATTTCCAAAAAAGTTTAATAATTCAAAAACTAAAATTGTTGATGATCCCTCATTTTCTATTGCACAGATATAAAGAATTATTTGTGGGCCCAGTAGAAAGCAAGAGTTATCGGAGAATTCAAGTTTCATTTTTCTTTTCTCTCTTGTTTTTTTTTTCTTGTAGATTTATTAAGCTTCTGTTTTTGGGCAGTAATCATAATCATATGAAATTTATTCCGGCTAATTGTTTACTTAAATTTTCTTTGCTATTCTGCTTGGCAACTTTCTTTCTTTATATCACTTTGGAAATTTTTGCCATTTCAGAGTTTCAATCATCTAACATCACAGCAGAAGAGACAAATAGTTGCATTTAATTTTTATGTGTATACTATTACAACATCGTATTATTTCAGTACATCATCATATATATATATATGTATAATCATATTAAAAATATTTACTAAAAGTTTAATAATAATAATTAAATTTCATTTGCTTCATGGTTACAAGGAAATAGATTCCAGATAGTACAGATATTTTATTTCATTGTATCTAAAGGTGTTATTCTATGAATTTAAATCATTGAATTTTATTAAAATTAATAAATGCTCTTCAATTCTGCTGATTATGTATATCTATATGTCATGAATACATACATATTTTTTTGATTCATGTATAATTAAATGGTTTATGTTTTATTTAATTGCAATAAGACCATCAAACTCCAGAGTTATATTCATCTGCCACTGATTGAGCTGTAAAGATGCACCAAGCTGCATATGATTATCATATGCCTATTATTACTATTTTAACTATTTCATCATATTATTTTATTTATAACCATATTTAAATTACAGGATGGCATATTTTAATCAAATATAATAGTATATTTCATTGCTCTATTACATACTGCATATATTGCATATTATGACATATTATGTACATTATATATAATAAATACTGGGTTGGGAGGGAGCATCAGGGTATCATTCAAGCTGAAACTGGACGATGGTTTGATTGACTGCCTGAGTCTAGGAGGGAACGAGCATTATCATTGCATTATCAATCGATTCGATTGTGATGCTGCGAATTCTACTCCAACAGTTTCAGTGAGAGTGACGCGCCCTTCTTAACAAGCCATCCTGTAGAAAGCTTAATAAGTATTGCAAATTGGGTTATTCGAATTGTCGGATCGTATCGTTGGAAGGAGATTCTTAATTTCCCGTGGATTTCGCGTGAGTGTCTATGCTTACGGGTTCACCCCTCCGTTTTTGGCCCTTCATACAGCGATATTGTGAATTCAGATCGGTGCCTCAATTTGATCTTGCTATTGAGTGGAGCTGCATCGAAGCCAAGGGCATGAAGGGATGGTGGCTACCATACATACATACATACATTTGTGATTGTGTTTTGTTCCGTCTTGTTTTGTTTGTTTTGAGCTACTTTTGTTACCGGTTATTGTGTTGTAGGGTCTTCTGTTTTTTCTTTCTTCTTCTTTTGTGTCTGTCTATTTTATAGACAGTATATTTTAATCTAAAGAAATTATGTTGTCAGACGTAAAAGTCTTTGAGTATTGAACCAAGACTACTTCGATCATTTTCAAAGGAAATATAACTAGTTCACATTTATTCGTTGCAAATAGTTTAACTCTGTATTTGGCTGTCTTACCCCTAGGTTAAAGTTCTCAATCTATTCTTTTTGGAAGGATAGTTAACACGGAACCCAAGTCACCCACAAAAAAATGAACAGTTCCCAGAAATTAAAAAGCCACATTCATGAACAGTAATTTTTTTTTTGGAAAATTACGAGCGGTTCAAAACAGTGATTTTCAACAGTTGACATGGCAGATTTATGCATCCAAGAATGAAGACATTGTTTAAACAGCATTATTTCAAAATGCTTCTTCGGGTTGGTTGCTAACGTCTTCCAATTTATTAATGATCTACAGAAAACCTACAAACTTATTTGAACAGGTGTCGATGTTCATTATAACTGCCTTCAACAACCTACCATAGCAAACGATGATAATGACTTCTATAATTCTCTGGTGCTAAAGAATCTAGCACTCCAAGCCATATCAAGCCAGCACGAGACCGCAAGTGAATGCGTGTAGAGAAAATGCTTAGAACAAAAAATAAATGTTCAACATTTCAAATACAACCATTAGCTAGATTCTAATGATCAATCCACCCTACGGTCGTCCATCTTTAAGAGCACGGTGCAACAGAGGCGAGTTTCTTCTTTCTTGGACACCAGCGGCGACGACGACGACGTTTATGGCGCTCATATTTCGTAATACCTCTTTTGAGCTTTGATCCCGCCTCACCCACACTGCGGTTCATATAGCACACGATGTTCTCTGCACTCTAGAAAAGGCGACAACGACCGATGACGTAATGTTTTCGAATACAAACCGGATTGATAGTGTGGTTTGAGAATGACACAAATTTCTATAATTGGCTCATAACGATTAGATTATTAAAATTTATTGATCATTTTAAACATTGCTTAGCTGGGATTGGATCTCATCATTGTGCATCTTTTCGCACAAATAGGAAAACCGGATTTGTGGAGAGATACAATGTTGTTTATTTTTCATTTCACAGACAGTTACAGAGATTTAACTGACTGACTATAGCAACATTCCAACTTCCCGTTGATTGACAAACAGTCGTGAAATCGTCTTACCTGTTCGCATTATCTCTGGATGAACTTGTTTCACCTTTAAAGGTATTCCAATGAAACTGCATTTCCCTTCCTGACCTAGATTTTCCCATTCTTCAACAAACAGTAGTGCACTTTCTATGCGCATCCATATCTGTTTGTTTTCCCCGCTGGATCTGGATCACGGACAACCTTGAACTTCCGCCAGATAGAGACGTGTGAACAAGGAAAAACGTATGTGGGACAGTAGAAATAGAAGACAAAAAAAAACACTACTCAGATACAGAGAAGTGACTGTTGACAGTAGACTGGAAAGAAGTGCGATGCAATCGAACATAAATCATCTTTCGCTTTCAACGTCGGTTGTCTGCTACGCTATGGCTGACGGGGGAAAATGTTACAGTTAACACATGTAGCCAGTCGGTCAGAAGTAAAGCAATCATTCATAACCATGAGATGTGCAGTACAGATGCAGTTTTTGCGATGTTAGTTTTCATTCATGAGAAATTGCGTCTGGCGCTGATCTCGAAGCGAAGATTACTTAGCAGTTTGCATTGGTGGCATGCGATTTCGGTATGAGTCATCTGTGATCTGATTAAAATGTGAATTTTGAAATAATGAACGGTATGGAGGAATCCAAGTAAAGCTGAAGTGAGGTTAAACATCGTAACGTTTGCATTAAAAAAAAAAATGGACAAACATTGCCGATTTTTCATGGGTTTACCTTCACCCGCACTGACGAAACTACCCATGCAGCATCAATCATAGTAACCCATGAGTCAACAGACAAAATTTGACAGCTCTATCAGTCGAACTCTAACCGTGATGGCAAAAACAGTGAAGCAACTCCGTTCAGAAGTGTGCGCGTTCAAAGAACGGCACCCCGCCGCGTCGAAAACGGACATCGTGCGGCACTTTGTGGACGCCGGATACGCCCGTTCCGGCATCTACAACATCTTGGCACTATTAGACAACAATCAGAGCATCGAAAGAAAGCCCGGTTCCGGACGGCCGAGGACCCTGAGCGACAAGAAGCTCCAAAAGATGCTGAAGAGGAAGACCGAGTAAAAATTGGCTACATCGCTGCGTGCACTTGGCCGGGAGGTCGGTTCAACCGACCAAACAGTGAAAAAGTACCTGGCGAACATGAACATACATGTCAGGAAGAGGAAGTCGCGTTCACTGGTTTCGGAGCTGCAGGCAATGACGCAGCGGCAGCGGCTGAACAAGATGGACAACTCGATTTTCCCGGCGAAGCGCCACGTGGCGGTGGTGATGGACGACGAGACCTATCTCAACCTGGATGGCAACGACTGGCAGGGCACTTCGTATTTTACTTCTCCCACGAAGGAAGTGAGCTCCGAGGAGAAGTTCATTTCACACACCAAGTTCCCCTAGAAGGTGCTGTGGCTGACAATGAGCGAGAAGGGGATGTCCAAGCCGCTCTTCTTTCGCTACGGAGTGGCCGTGAACGGGGAAATTTATAGAACGAAATGCCTGCCGGAAGTTGCATCTTTCATCAAGAAATACCATAAGAGCGAAGACGCGGTGTTCTGGCTGGATCTGGCGTAGGCCCACTACTCGAAGCGATCGTTGGAGGAGATGGAGCGGCTGAATATCGATGTGGTACCCAAGTCGGCGAACCCGCCCGTCCCCCAGCTGCGTCTTATCGAGAATTTGTGGGCCAACCTGAAGCGTAAGATCTACTTCAACAATTTTATCGCGAAACCTAAGGAGGAATTGATAAATAAAACGAAGAAAGAACTCAAAAACATGCCTACACGCATGTTTTCGTCCGCCATGGCGAATGTTCCGGTTAACTGCCGGAAGGCCGCTCGCAAGGGCATAGAATTTTTTTGCAAGTAAGCTTAAATAATTACCTTCCATGGGAAATTTATCAAAAGCAATTATCTGTCTTATCTTTCTTTTTATCACCATCCGAAAAAAAAGTCCATTTTTTTAATGCAAACGTTAGTATCCAAAACTGAAATTGATAATACTGCCCATAAGGCTATAAGGCGAATATAAGCTATCCACATACATTTGCGTTGTACGCATGTATTTGTGATGGTTTTTTATGCTTTGAACACTGCATGCTGTGCGTTTGACTGTCAGCTTTCTTTTGTTTACTTGTTTGTGCGGTTCAAATTCTGCGTTTTCAAAATGTCGCGTATTGAAAATCGGAAGTGAAAATTAAGGTTCTGGACACATGGCTAAGTGAGAAGGGTATTACTATGCGAAAATTGGCGAAGCGGTTTGGAATTCATCATGCGAGTGTTAAAACCATCATTAATAAGTTTGGGGAACACTATTATTTGGATGAGCTACCAGGAAGAGGCAGAAAACCCGGTTCTTCCAACCCGAAACTGGAGCAGAAAGTGGTATCTCTAATCATGAAGAACAAATCAATGTCAATACGTGATTTGGCCAAAAAAGCAGGAACGAGTGTCGGAATGATCCAGCGTATCAAGAGGCGAAACCACCTGAAGACCTACAAGAAGCAGAAAATCTCGAAACAAAGTGCAGAACAGAAGAAGCGAGCAGCAACAAGGGCCCGGAAATTGTATTCGCGTCTTTTGCAGCGTCCGGATGCATGCGTTTTGATGGACGATGAGACCTATGTAAAGGAGGACTCAAAAACCCTTCCAGGTCCACAATACTTTACTGCCGTCGTTGGGGAGGATGTGAGCGATGCGGACAGGTCGATTCAAGTGGAGAAATTCGGTCGAAAGGTACTGGTATGGCAAGCAATATGTTCCTGTGGTTTGAAGTCAACCATTTTTTACACTACCGGAACTATAAATGCGGAAATCTATCGATCTGAGTATCTCCAGAAGAGATTGTTGCCTTTATATAAGAAGCATAGTACACCTCCACTGTTTTGGCCGGATTTAGCGTCGGCTCACTATGCCAAAACCACTCTCAATTGGCTTGCGGAAAAGGGTATAGATTTCGTTGAGAAAAATATCAATCCACCAAATTGCCTTCAGCTTCGACCCATCGAACGTTACTGGGCAATCGTGAAGAGGGTCTTCAAGAAGACTGGTAAGGCAGCTGGGAACATGCAGGAGTTCAAAAAAATTTGGGCTCAAGCGTCCAAAAAATGCGATGCAACACTTGTCCGGAACTTGATGAAGAGCATTCGATCCAAAGTTCGAAAATTCGTGAAGGAATAACTTAAATTTCATCCGGTCTTCATTATGTTCAAGTTTAACCTCGTACAATAAAGGATCAATTTTTTGTATGAATAAAATATCGGTTTTCAACATAATTTGAAAGAAAGTTTGTGGATAGCTTATTTTCGATACACTTCTTACTTCAAGAAGTGGCTAATATGCCATTTTAATCAAAATAGGAAAAACAAAAGTGTTGCATGATTAAGGTTCCTTAGTAAGGTTCCCACTGAATAAAATTTTCAAAATAACGATTTATAGTGGTAACCGGCTTGAAAAACTAAATGGCTTATGTGATGGTCTTCCAGTCAAGTGGTTACAAGCACCGGGTTGTTAATCCAAAGGTTCTGGGTTCCATGCGTTTTTTTATATCATTTATGAATAGCTTTGCGTACTGGAACTTTTAACTTTTATTGATTCAGATATTTCCCGGCAACAGCAGAGCTAATTTCAGAACTTTTTATTGGACGAAATTTTGGAATGAATAGTTCTAAAGTAATGTTAATTGTTGTATAATAAAACAAATTAGAAACGGAAACGGAAATGAAATTATGTTTCTTCATCACATTTTTCATCGTGTGTTGGAAGATTATACCAATACATCTTTTTGTCGGGAGGCAACAACGGTACCATTTTTAGGATTATTCCTTGTTTGCGTGAAAGTTCGACTCCTTTTGGTAACACCCGGAAATGACGAAATATCGAATTCAGTTGACTGAACTTGCCTCAATTGATCTCTGGTGAAGAAGTTGCACGATTTTGTTGATCCAGAAAATGTATTGGCGTATGTAAAATTAACGACCCTCTTGAAAATACGATTAGCTTCACCTAATTGAATTTCGGTCGACGTCTCAGCTTAGTTGCTGGTTTGCATATCATATCACAGGTACAAAAATCAGATACCTGCATTTTGAAAGCTACAGAATTTTCCGGTGCGGTGTTAACGCAATCATAAAATCTTCAAATGTATGAATTTCCAGTCCAGTCCAGCCTTCATATGTATCCACCAGTCCAAGTCTTCATATGTATGAATCCTTTATCTCCTTTATCTCTTGATTTCATCCGCAGTTCAACAGCATGATGAAAAGAATCAGCAGACATAAATGTATGTCCTGGTTCAAAATATTTAAATTCAATAACGTTTGTCTCAAGCATCGTTGAATTGATAAGGAGGATCATGAATAAGAACAGATTCCAATTCTTATTTTGACTGCTACAGTTATCTAAAGCTCGATTCAAAGTAAATCTGAACTCACGGTTCAATACACCACCGCGTCCCTGGTAGTTGGTACAAAAAACGTTTGACAGGCATTTGTTGATGTTTTATTGACGAAGAAATTGGTGAAATGTTTTTTCTCGATTGATCGACGCATCTCGAAATTACGGATCATGGAACTTGAGAAAAGAAAATTAACTGTGCACAAACATCTAGAGAATCCTTCGTGGTCTGCCTCAAAAATAGCAAAAGTGTTAAAATTCCCGAAGTCAACGGTGTGTCTTGTAATCAAACGTTACAAGGATACTCTGAGTGTGGATAGAGCACAGCGCATCTATCATAAAAGTGGGACAAAGAGCTGAGGAGAAAAATGTTGAGGTACGTGAAACGCAACCCAGGTGTCTCCATACATCCTTTCAAGAGAAGGATATAAGTCTTTTTGTGCCAGTAAATATCCGAATCGTTACCTGAAACAAAATTTAGTGGCCAAAAAGCGAGCGCAATTACTTTACGAACGAGTTTTGACGAAATTTGATGGCTGTATTTTAATGGATGACGCAACATGTGTCAAAATGGATTATAAACAAAACCCCGGACGAAAATTTTACCTGGCAACTGATCGTGGGGATGTCCCTTCCAGGTATAAATTTCTTTTTGCTGATAAGTTTGCTCGGAAACTAATGATTTGGCAAGGAATCTGCAGTTGTGGCCTTAAAACCAAGGTTTTCATCACATCTCACACAATGACGTCGAAGGTTTACATTAAAGAGTGTCTGAAAAAGCGGATTTTACCCTTCATTAGGCAACACAAAACCAACGTTATGTTTTGGCTGGATCTAGCCAGCTGCCACTACTCTAAGGAGGTACTAGAATGGTATGCTGCAAACAATGTTAATTTTGTCGCCAAAGAGATTAATCCTCCGAATTGCCCTGAGTTCAGACCTATCGAAAAATATTGGGCAATTGTCAAGCGAAAACTTCGAGGATGCGGTAAAGAAGTGACAAATGCACAATAAGTGCGTTTAAAGTGGAATAAGTTTGCCGGAACAGTGTCACCAGCGACTGTGCAGATCACAAGTAAAGTGCGACATTTCGTTCGAAACGGTGAAATGTAATAACTTGTTATATATCGTTTGAAAGCTGAATAATTTGACGTTTTGATCAACCGTGTATGTTGTTTAATTCTTGAGTAATGATCACTCTAATGCGGCCAAATTTACTTTGAATCGGGCTTTAGTAAACCGCGGGTCATGCTCATTAGGATATCAGAATGTCTCTTGATGTTTTTGATACAAAACTTAACTAATTAATGAGCCTTTTATTAAAACTGTTCGTGTTTAGGTCTTTTTACCGGATACCATCGATGCCTTTTTTGTTAGTATAATCGCTACGTTAAATAAAAACAAAACAAATCATCGACCACTGATTGGCAACATGGTCAAGCATTGATTCGGAAATGTCATTGTTAAATCATTGAGCTAATCAATAAAATTAATGAAAACAGGTGATTGGCCAATTTAGCTTGTGAAACCAAAATATATTGATGGGTCGTGTCGAAAATTAAGCTTTTTTTAAATTATTTTTATCTATAATGGGGATTGTTCCAATACGATTGCTAGCTACTTAGACATACTATAGAATAGAGTGAGATCCCAGTTTGTTGACATTTTGGTCATAGGCTCTTTTCAATAATGATATGGGATGTGAAAAATACATACTTACATCCAAGTGTTCCATTGTTTACCTAACCTATTAATGCGTTGCTCTAAGAAATAATTCACATTGAATGAAATTGTCTTAGGCAAGCATTTTATTCGTTCTTGTTCTGAGAAGACTATCCAAATTAGAATACATACCTGTAAGCGAGAAGAATAAAGGAAGTGTGAGTAATTTTGTTTTATACGATGGTGAGCAAAATTGAAATGAGGTAAGAGAGGAAACATATAAGATTTTTATACTCTCCATTATTATTCAGAAGAATAACATCAGTTATCATATGAGACTAAACTATAGCATATTAGGCAATCGCTATTCGCCATGACGATTCGACTCCCGCTCGCCAAAACCCCTTCTTGGATTGGAAAAATATCGTAGAGTTTACTTCCATATATGAGATGGAAAATAGTACAGCTTTCAGGTAGAAAGCTCTGGTGTGAAAATAGATGCAAATTCTCAGTTGTAATGCTAAATATAGCAAAAAGGAACACAACAATTTTATAAACATTAATCGAGAATCAAGAAAGCACACAACACAATTATCATTATTGGAAATCTTGATCCTCCTTGTAATAAAATTAACCGATACATACATATGATTCCAATCGAACCGATTCCATTTCATTCGCAATGTGGCCAGGTTAAGAAGAAACATACGCCAACCACCGGTCTAAAAATAACATTCCAATTTTTTCGTCTTTCAACCCGAATCGGAACGTGAAATCTTATACACCAAAAGTCTTTTTTCCCCAGATTCCTACGCAAAACCTGCTGGGTTGCGCAGTGAATGACATATGAGATGTAAACCTTTATTCCACTTCACGTTTACAAGGAAAAAAATGCTGACTTTGTACTACCCAATCACTCTGTGCAGATCGCATGAGTGAGCAACATAAACAAAACGCAGCACGCGACATATGATAATCACCAATACACCGACACCGGAGGTGACAACAATCTCGATCAGCGTCGCCAACGGGAATGACGTCAGTTTGCGATGATCGTGCTTTCATTGTGACGACCTCCAGCGCGATGACAAATCGCTACTTCCGAATGGAATTTCATTCGAGTAAATTCTTACCAGACATCACTGCTGCTGACTTCTTTGACTCTTATTGCACTTTCTCGACAAATGGCCCCTGCTGTCACTTCTTGCTTCTTTCGAACAGAATTCCCGGAACACAACCGTCGACTGATCCGAAAACAAATTTGGCGGTCAGGTTCAACCGCAGATTTAGAGCAAACTTGGCAGTTTTATGATTCACACCAACCCCGATCGTTCTGACCTTGCAGATTTCCCGGATCTGTAGTATTTCACGTTGAAAATCGCACTTTTCCGACCAGTTGCGCGCATAGAATCCTCGAAACGAACGAAACCGACGCACTCTAGTAAACACAATCACTACACCGCCGAGTGAGGTCCGTGGATTTTAGCATACGAATTACTACTGCTGCGGCTTGTCTTTCTGCGCGATCGCGATCGACCGAATATGTGCCGCAAACTGCAGACTCCTACCCTAAATTCAATGACTACACGATCAGACCAGTTTCGAGTGATTCTATGGAGGAGTCGGGCGCCGATTTGGGACCGATGGGTGGCAGATCGATCAATAAGGCAATATGGTTCAAGCGTTCTGTTCCGAGAAGACAGTGCCGCGCGGCGATACTGAATAATCCAAGTGACAAGGGTGAGTGATAAGTGCGGCACAAAGTGTGTAAGTGTTCCGCAAAATGTTGTTGAGGTTGAGATATTCCAGCACGATGCGCCGGAAGAGGGGTGTGGTTGGATAAATTTAAAACCTTTTTCAGCGTTACATGAAACGGACGTTACTCAGAATGCTTGACTGCATGTTTTACGCCAGTGTCGCTATATTTTTTCTTTAAGTAGTAGCAATCCGTGATTTATTCGTAATGTCAAAAAAACACGCGGAAAATTCCATAGGTCCTTAGTTTCATCTAAATTTAAATTTTATTACATATTGTCAAGAATCTCAATACTTTTATTTTTATACTTTTCAAATAAAGATGAAAAGCACCTGTACAAAAACGGAAAACAAATCTAAAATTAAAATTTTCTATAGCCGCACCCCTAATTTTACACACCTTGCGATGTTCGTGGTGCAATCAATGGATGCAACGATGTGTGTCTGTTTGTATTAGTGAAACGTATGTTTTGCATACTGTATTTTGATAGTGTTTGTGCTACAGTTGTCAAATAAACGTGTTTTCATTCATTTGAGCGTCCATTTTCTATAGCCGCGCATAAGGTATTGCTTTGGTTTGTAGAATTTTATAAAGTAAATCCTGCTAAAATTGCTTAAAAATGCCGAGAGGAAGTGTTTTGAGTGAGAAAGAGAAGGGAATGATTGAAGCCTATAAGCAGGAAGGTGTTTCAATTCGAGAAATTGGACGTAGACTCAGCCGATCGGATAAAGTCATACGAAATTATTTGAAGGATCCAGAAAAATATGCTACGACCAAACGAAAGCCGAAAAAATCGAAGCTGTCACCGAGGGATAAGCGAAGCATTGTGAAATTGGCCTCAAATTCCACCATATCACTCTCTAAAATCAAGTCTACTCTCAGTTTGCCAGTCTGTAAAGAAACAATTCGGAAGGCTTTGCAGACCAGTCCGAACATTATTCGGTCAAAAATGAACAAGGCACCAAATCTGACCCCTGTGCATAAACAGAAACGAATAGAATTCGCCAGACTCAACATGGCACGCCAGTGGGACACGGTAAAATCTTTGTAAATTTCATGTTTTTTAAACTGATGAACCCAACTATATTTTGTTCAATTTTTTATTATTTAAATGTTCGTTTTTCAACTCTAGGTGATCTTTTCCGATGAAAAGAAATTCAATCTAGATGGTCCCGATGGATTTACTGGCTATTGGCGAGATCTACGGAAGGAACCAGAGTACTTCTCCAGACGTAATTTCGGAGGAGGATCTCTAATGGTTTGGCTTGGATTTTGTGCTACAGGAAAGCTTAATTTGGCATTCACATCTTGTAAGATGAACTCGACGGACTATATTGAGGTTCTTAACAGCTGCTTAGTTCCGTTTAAAGCAAAGTATCGTCGCAAAAAAAAATCGTGTTTCAACAAGATAATGCCAGCATTCACACCAGTTCGGCTACAAAATCCTGGTTTAACGACCGAAAAATTGAGCTCCTGTGGTGGCCAGCCCGTAGTCCGGATCTAAATCCAGTGGAAAACATCTGGGGAATCATTGTTCGACGGATCTACGCCAACAAAAAGCAATACAACAGTATTGCTGAGCTTAAAGTGGCAGTTTCGGAAGCGTGGGAGGATTTTGAAATGGAAATTTTAAAGAACTTGGTTGGAAGTATGCCCAAAAGGATTTTCCAGGTAATCGAGCGTGCTGGAGGACCAACTGATTATTAAAATGCAGAAAGTATTCAGAAAAATGAATATTTTGACATGTATCCATTAAAAAACATAAGTGCGGCTATAAAAAATAGCCACTTAATTTCATGAATTTGAATCAATAAAGGATTTTCTATTGCAAATTTTCAATTCAGGTTTGAATTTCATTCTTAAACAAATCCATTTAAAACATATTACAAGGAGAAATGAAGTTTTATACCCGGTTTACAAGTTACACCATAAACGTGTGTGCGGCTATAGAAACTAGCCCTCAGCGAAAGATGCCCTCCTATAATTTGTGTTTGTGTTTATAAGCACTCACTCGCAGTGTTGCAAAGTATATTGATAAAGTATTCAAATATTTTTTTTTATTTTGAGAAGGTTTACTGGCGGGACTCTGAATAGAGTAGAAACCTCTACGCCTAAGGCTTTTGATGATATCGTTGCGTAAATCCTTTCGAATCATTTTGCCAGCCGTACACGGAACATGTCGTCCAAGAAAACGCTGTTGCAAATGACTCGGAAGGAACCACGTTGAGAATTTTGAGTCCTTTCATCTGTTTTTTCAATTGTCTTTTTGTTATTTTGTTAGTCAGTGTTACATTTGCAAGTTGACAACGGGGTTTCGTAATTTCTTCAGTCTTTTGTAGTTCAGTCCGTGAAGTGTGTGCTATGAGAGTCTTCCGAACCAGTTTTCTTGAACCAAAAATAAAAAGCTATTGTATTATTCCTTGTGCTTTAGAATGATATAACTTAACTCATTTTGAAGCATTTCACCAGCCGTGCAAGGATCATGTCATCCATAGAGACGCTGTTGACACTGCCTCAAAAGGTGTTACTTTTCTTTTTTGGAGGTGGGTTTTTTCTTATATCTTTTCTTTTTCTTATAAAAAAAGCAATAAACATGTGATATGTAACGTCATAATAAAAAAAAAGTTATTTGATTGACCACAAAATATCAATAACAAACTATCATTATTTATTTCAGTTTATTATTGCGCAATAATACTGTTGATTTTTCATGTTGTAACAAAATATTATCTGAACAACATAGAGGGTTTTTTCTTGTGCCGGTCAGTGTATGACCCCAAAAGGATAATGGCTGTATAAAATAACACAGACTGAATAAGAGTGTAATTTGTCTTGGGCAAACTTTTTTCATGAATTCTTCTACCTGGAAAATATATTTAAAAAAATATGAGTTTAAGGCCTAATTAACGACCTAGAACATACTGAATATGAAGAAGTTCACGTAGGAAAAATAAATGCCTTATTAGTAGTGTGAAGCGTTGTTTTAGAATATTGTACATATGCAAATTATTATAAAATTCTCGTTGATACACGTTACATGTTTTTGTATATTTTTGGGAGATTCTCGGTCATCCTAAATGTAATGAGCTCAAAACTTCAGATCTACAATTGTAACAGTAGCTTTTAGGGCTGTATAAGGTTACGATATGTATTCAAACATATTGAAAGAACCTTCTAAAAGATCAACAGTCATTATTTGATAACTTTATGATGTTCTAGGTCATCCAAACTATTCTTGAGTTCAGAACTTAAGATCAACAGTAGTAACAACAGCTTTTTGGGCTGTACAAAGTTACGCTACGTATTCAACCATATTCAGTGAATATTTTCGAACGTAAAAAACACATCATGAGATAAACGGGGATGATCTAGGTCATCCAAACTGCCCTTGAGTTCAGAACATAAGATCTACAGTTGTAACAGTAGGTGTTTGAAGTGTGCGAAGGGACAATATGTATTTAATACTATTGATTGAGTAATTTGGAAGGCCAACATACATAATGCGACAATCTTGGGATATTCTAGGTACTCCTAACTGTCCTTAAGTTCAAAACATACGATCAATAGTTGTAACAGTAGTTTTTTGAGCTATATAATGGTGACCATTTGTATTCAAAAATATTCAATGAATCTTTTGGAAGGTGAACAGCATATATTTTATAACTTTGTGATCCTCTAGGTAATCCAAACCGTCCTGGAGTTCAGAACTTCAAATCTACGGTAGTAACAGTAGTTTTTTGGGCTGAACAAAGTTATTTCACGTATTCAATTTTATTCAGTGAATATTTTCGATCGTAACAATGCACAAAAAGATAATCTTGGGATGGTCCAGGTCATCCAAACTGTCAGAACTTAAGATTTACAGTTTTAACAGTAAATTTTAGGCATTACAAAGTGACAATAAATGTTCAAACATATTCAATTAACATTTTTAAAGTCAAAAACATTTTAAAGCAATATGACATGTTCTTGGTCATTCAAACTATCCTTGAGACCAGAACATAGGACCTACAGTTGTAACAAAAGCTTTCTGGGCTATGCAAAGCAACGACGTGTATTGAAACATATTCATTGAATATTTTGGAAGAACAACAGACATTATGAGATAATCTTTGGATGTTCTAAGTTATCCAAACGAGATAGACTCATCTCATCAATAACCAGTCCCCGATCTCGCACAGCATCAGTCATTCCAACTACTTTGTGTTTGAGAAGTACAAAAATATCCTCAAGGGTACCGTAAAGTACCTTTACCCTGCGCCCCTAATGCCCTAATTTTGCGCATTTTAAAACATTCCAAACTAATGTTTATTTGAATATTCTTTGAATTTAGTTCTACATGTAAATAGATGTTGTCTTCTTGTGTATGGGATAAAATATAAAGTTTGACAATCTTGCAATTAACTGCAAAATTTTGGCAAAATGCGCATAATTAGGCGCTGCGCAGAATTAGGGTACTTCACGGTACTTAACATAATGGGAAACAACATCGGGACATCTGAAATACAACGCAGCAGTGTTCGACAAGCGAACCGAATTTTAGGGGATTCCATCGCCGTTGCTTTCGACCACTGCTCTGCCAAATAAGAATTTCTGGAGGAATAACTCGCGGTACCTCCTCCCCGCATCGACACATGATTTTCGTTGTTCTCCACCACGTTTATTTCCATTCATTCTTCATCCAGCTCAGTGCCTCCATAGTTCTTAACAGTTTCCATATCTTACCACTCTTCGTCCAGCAAAGCGACGTCAATTGGAACGTTCCATTTGGAATCTTTTTACCGTTCGGAAAATGAAATTAATGTCAGTCTGGATACTGAGTTTGGTTCATTTTAACTTACGCTCCATATTCGGCTGTTGGAAGAAAGCATGAAAAATTGCCGCTAGTCTTAGTTCGTGTTTCCCACTCAGGCTTCTATCCACTTCCGGCGGATAAGTGGATCCTTTGGAAATCGATAAAAATGAACCTCAGGATTGAGCACGTCACTACTTTCACAATTTATTGTTTTGCACTTCATTTTTTCGGATCCATTTTTAAAAATCACTGAACAACTGTCGAGTACAACTGCACAATTTTGTTTACTTTTCGGCACTAACTATAACAAATCAACGCCTGCTAGCAACATGGCCACATCATCAAAAAAGTGCCCATTTGCAATCAATTTTAACAATGAGATCGCATGCGTTTGTAAATTCGACCAATCATAAGTGGTCTTTTCTGACTGAAATTTTGTTTCGTTTATTTCTCCAAGCGATTTCTATACCCTTCTCTATGAAAAGAGTAAAAACGAAAAGTATGGCAAACATAGTGTCGTTTATTAACCGGATCGTAGTCAGTCTCACAGCTGCGCATGTGTGTAGGTGAATTAGGTTATCTTTCCGGTCGGAAGCACTTTATGCGAAGGGCATGCGAATGCCATAGCTGGCGATCCATCTGAGGTAGTTCAACCTACGTAAGATAATTTAAATATTTAGATAGCCACATCAGGACTGAATCGCGGAATTGACCTTAAGCTACTCTGTTATAGAAGGAATAAAGTTCGATCGATAATAGCAACGGCTAAACATGCATCAGAGCAAAGATGACTCAAAAGCTCCGCTTATAGTTGCCAGTGGCGCTACCTGATGGCGAGCATTGAACATGTAGCTTTTGTGAAATGTG